>JAKCPI010025136.1:0-31948 GCA_023213315.1 Euborellia annulipes
TTAACAAGTTAAGTTTACTATTTAAGTGTAATTTTGGCTAATATAAAGAATATGATAGTGTCTCGTTTTCTATGATAAATGACTTTTTCTGATTCCTTTTTTTTATCCATTCTCTTTATTAGCCTAAATAGGAGCGCGGAAAGCGAATTTGGACCAAATATCTCTTAAAATAAGGGAAATATAGAAGAAATATGAAAATGACTTTAACCTTTAAAAAAGGTATTTTAACTAACTTTTTCGAGGCTTAATTACAGTTTATTTAGCTGATAAATACAATGGATCAAAGAAAAAGTAAGAATAAACACCTTTTTTTAATGGATATAGTCAGCTTCATATTTCTTCCAAATTTTCGTTATTTTTAGAGATATTTGGTTCATAAATTGGCTTTCCGCGCTCTTATTTAAGCTAATAAAGAGAATGGATAAAGAAAGGAATCAGAAAAATTCATTTATCATAGAAAACGAGACTTCTCTATTATTTGGTATATAAGTATGTCGTTGGTGTAAATAGTGTTTTTTTACTTGAATGATACTATATTCCTTCCCAGCAATTTATTTCTAAATAAACTTAATCAAACTAATTCTCGTTATATCAAGAAATATTTTTACTAAATTTTAAGTAAAAATATTTCTTAATTGATTATTTAAAAAATAATATTTTATTAATTTAAAAAAAATTTGGAATCTTTTTGTTTTGACTTAACATATATTTCCTGCAATTTTTAATAAAAAAATACAAGTTATCTCAATATTATTATTTATTTGTATTATTAATACTTAAATAAAGCCTTGTATTGCCAAAAATGTCTTTATTAAGGAACCGATCAAACAGTTGATTAGAATAAGTTGTTTTTTAAATGACCGTTTCAATTGTATTTACACTAAGAAATATCCAATATTCAAGATACAATTTCAAAGGTCGGTCCACTTAATAATTCTCTAATAGAGAGATGATTAAATAAATCTTAAAATGCGTTCTTCTTTTATACATAGTAGGCTATATTTAATTTAAATTCAAATTCTTTTTTTATTTAAGAAGACTATTCAATTGCTTTTTAAGAAGAAATCTTTTGAATACAACTGAACGAGATTTTATTTCAATTTCTATTAATACAGTAGAACTACGCCTTCTACACTCTTCGAAATTGAAAATTGATTAAATTCTAATAAAATTAGCTTTCTTATATTTATACTAGCTGCACAGTCTGCCTTTAGCATTCCCAATTAAAAAAGGAAACTATCTCAAGTGAGAGGGAATCATCTTTACGTCCCTTCCACAGGATGGGATGTCACAGCACCTCCTCTCCTCGTAGAGTTGCCTGGGGCCATTGTGGTGAGATCCAATATTTCAATCCAGTGCCTATTTGAGAATTTGTTTACATTAAATAAATATTTTTATTTAATGAAAAAATCTCCCAAGCCCAGGATTTGAACTCGGATCTCCTTTGTAGAAGCCGACATCCTAAACAATTACATCAGTGAACATCAAAATCATCAATTTTGGAGTTCATTTTATAGATGAATTTATAGTAATGAATTTAAGAGATTTAAATAATAAAAAAGAATTAAAGAAAATTTAAAGTTAATTAATTAAATCTCACAAATGAAAAATAATAAAAAATGCTATATAATTAAATTTTCTTTATTGGTTATTTTTATATATTAATGGTCTGAAGCGAGATGTCTAAATTACAATTTAATAATTGATGTTTCGGTTTCAAAACAGACATCTTCATAACACTAGAAAGAAAAAAAAGGGAAAGACAAATGACGGCTTGCTTCTTTATTTAAACCCATATATTAGAAAACAAAAAAAAATAAAATAAAATGAAACCCACCTTTTTTTTTTTTAATAAACGTGTTATATAATTAATAATTCTCTTCAATTTCTTCTTTTCTTTTCATTTTCATTATGAAATGATTTTCTTTTAATTAGAATTTTAATTAAACCTCTCTCTCTTTTCTTCTTTTTGAAATTCAAAAAATTCCTCATTGTTACGTAAATTAACTCTCTCTCTGTCTTTTGAATTAAATTTCATTATTTAATTCAAATAATTAAATGTGAATAGAGTTTAATTGTTGTAAGAAACACGAGGAAAAAAAAGATAACGGTTGTTTTGTATATATATATGTGGTGTGTGATGTGGTATTAATAATTCCGCTACAACCTGTTGTTTGTATATTCATTAATTTCATCTGCCATCTATCGGAATTAATTAGAACCTCTTTTACTTATTAATTTCAAATAAAATAATGGAGATTTTAACAGTTAAAATTTATTCTGATAACTTTTTAAAGTTCTTAGGACTTAAAAAAAAATTGTTCCACAACACGTGCACTAAGCCACGCACCAATCCCGGCTCTAAAACCAACAACCCGGTTCCGTTATTTGTCTCTCTATTCTATCAAAATATTTTCGTATATTTAATATAATTTTTATAGAATAACTAGCCGCAATACCCGCCTCCAGGACACCCTTGACGGAGCAATACTTAGAATTATCTTCTTTTTTTTTATGTCATGTATCTGAAGATGACACACCAATTGTCGAAATACGTATAAAATAAAACAATTTGAAATACCTAATTTAGTGTTTAATTTGAATTCCCTATATTATTTAGTTTCAACTAGGGCCTACGGTCGCCAGTATCAATTTTAATATAGTGTGCACTATTCTAAAAACGACCTGATGAAGACTGAATCTCTCAAAACGTTGTTAAAAATTAATATTAAAAAAAAAAAAAAAAAATAAAATAAAATAATAAATAAAATAAAATAATAATTAAAAAATAAGATAAAAAAATAAAATAAAATAAAAAAAAATAAAATAAAAAATTAAATTAAAAAAAAAATAAAATAAAACGGGGCGTCATCTTTTTTTAATTCTGATGATTCCAATTTAATCGTAGGTTTCGATCTTGGTTGTTTAAACAAGATGAGGTGGTCCTACCCTCGCTTCTAAAAAAAAAGAAATAAAAAAAAAGCCCTTTTTCTGTTTAGAGGTTGGAATTTGATTTTATATATTTTTTAAAATACATAATACCAATGACTACCGGGGAACGTTCAACATGCTGATTGGTCGGGGTTACCAATCCGAGCTTCCTACGCGCTTGGCATCACTTAACCGCAACGATTTTGATGACTGCTTCAAGAAATACTTAAATCACGTCTGCTTCGCTGATTTCTAGCGTTATCTACATGTAGATAATGGAATTATTAATAAGTCCAACGCGACCGCCCGATATAACAGACTTTTGAATCGTAAAAATATAATAGATATCTTGAAAGATAAGTAGCACCTCTAGATTATTATTAGGTTTATTTTTCATTATTATGAATAGCTATAAAATAAAAAAAAAAAAAAAATTGTGCCTTATCCTTTTTAATGAAATAATTATCTGATGGGAAAAAAATTTTAGAATATAAATGTGAAATTAATAAAAGATTAATAACAAGAGATAGATAGATACTTTAAAAAAAAATTTATTTATTTATTTATTTTAAAAGATTAAATATTCTGATAAAATTTTTTTTTTATTATTTTAATTATTAAGAATATGAATAATTCAATAGCTAAATAATGACAAAAAACAATTTTTGTTATTTTTTTAATGACTATTTTTGGTTCTATATAAAACTATTGATTTAATTAAAATTAGATACAAATCTAATTGAATTGAAATTTAATTAAATTCACCTTGTTTTTTTTTATCTATAGTAAAAAAATTTAAAAACAAACTTTTTGTATAACATACAACAAAAAAACAATCGATCATTGGAAGATTTTGGGATAAGATGTATAGGAAAAAAAAAAATAGAGGAGCAAAAAAAATGCTTGGATTAACGGATAAAAAGTCTCTATATTCCTTGGTTAGTGGATTGTGCACTATAGCACGCACCAATCCTTTTTCCTGGCTCAAATGGCCCTTTTCTGAGAGGGAGAAACCTCTCGATAGCCGCTTCTAGAGAAGTTTTTATCGTGCACGATTCACACCAAACTCATTTAAATTCAAAACTCTTTATAAATAAGTATCAAACCTTTTGACACGACTCCTTCTAACCAAACACCTCAGGACGATACAGTCGCAAAAAACTTACCTGAAACAAAAAGAAAAAAATTAAATTATTAAATGATAATATATATTTTTTATGATATATTCTAAAAGCTGCCATTTTTTTTTGAACAAAATGATATAACACACTTGTATTTTAATTTATTAGAAAGTGGTTAAAAAAATGATTTATTCATCGAAGTGGAATCAACCGCCATTTTATCATGATAACAACAATAAAGAAAGAATATAATTATTCAATAATAATACAACAATCAATTTGATGCCAATTAAAAAAATTTATTTTCTTTACTTTTTTTTTTTAAATTTCAAATAAATTTTAATTAAATAACGAATTATTTGATGAATTAGATCAAATTATTTATTTTTTTGTTGTAAATTTGTAATATAAAACCTTTTATTTTATCACTGATGACGTCAACCAATTTAAATTTTAATCTCATCTACGGTTGTCTTATTATTAGAAAAAAAAAAAAAAAAAAATTCGCCTCGTTTTTTTTAATCTATGTCTCTCCCTCCCACTCTTTCTCTCTCAGGTAGTAACAACGTATTTCGTTACAAATGACGTTTAATAATAAAAAAAAAAAAGGGAAGACGAGCAAGCAAAGTTTTATTTAAACTTGTTCTCTCTCTTTCTATCTCGTTGTTCGCTACTTTTTTTTTTTTTTTTACTTCTTCCTTCCTATATAACCATAATGTCTTATTAAGTTTAAATTAAACTTGACTCAAATGAGCAAGACGTTTTGCTTTTTACAACAAAAACAACATTGGATTATATTAAAGACAAGGGTGGAGGAGGAAGAAGTGGAGGTGGGGATGATTTTTTTTTTTTCTTTCTTTAAATAAATTTTATATATTGTGACTATGTGACCTTTAAATACACAGACAAAACACAAATATAGAAAGGGGAGAAAATTATAAAAATTAATTTTTTTTTTTCTTTTGAGCAAAAAGCACTTAAAAAGCCTTAAAAAAAGAACATTCACCCTTTGTTTACTTTTTTACCCTTGTGCACAGGGAGACACACACCAAATCCAAGTAACGGTATCTAGCCTGGTACCTGGGATCCTGAGTTCGCTTCCCTTCCCAAGCATGAAAAATTTATTTATACACACAATACAGCGCTTAAAAAACAAAACAAAAAATTAACCTAGTAAAAAAAAATAAATAATTTAACCAAAAATAACTAAGACGAGCAAGCAAAAAAAGGAAAATAAATAATTAAAAAAATAAATAAATAAATAAAATTTGAGCTCAGGGGCCCACATCTTGTGGGTGTACGTGAATAGCGACCACGAGCTGCCCTAGCTGAGACTGGCAGTACTTTTATTCTTTGTCTGTCAGTCTCTTCCCTTTTATATTTTTAACAGGCGTCAGACCGTGCGACGGGCCGGCCTGTTCTATTTCTTCGCGGTCGCAAAAATCCATGAACCGCCGACCTTGCACCGTGTGGGATCAAAGGCGAAAAAAAGAAGAAGAAATAAATAAAATTAATAAATAAATGAAATTTTGCCCTTGAGTTGTGGCTCAGAGTAGAGTATCGTTCTGGTGAGGGGTCAAGGTTGCATCCAGCGAAGAATTTATCTCAATTGAATTGGATACCAATCAAATGAAATAAATAGGGATGGGGTCTAAATGACCTCAGATGCCGAAAAAGACCTTAAATAAATAAAAAAAAAAAAAAAAAAAATGAAATTTAAATAAATAAATAAATGAAATTTAAATAAATAAATAAATGAAATTTAAATAAATTAATCAATGAAATTTAAATAAGTGAATGAAAATTAAATAAATAAATGAAATTTAAATAAATAAATAAATAGAAATTTAAATAAATAAATCAATGAAATTTAATTAAATAAATCAATGAAATTTAAATAAATAAATAAATGGAATTTAAATAAATAAATGAAATTTAAATAAATAAATCAATAAAATTTAAATAAATAAATCAATAAAATTTAAATAAGTGAATGAAAATTAATTAAATAAATAGATAATTCCAAACAAAAAAAAAAAAGGATCAGAGCGTAAATAACTAGAAAGGATTAGAACAACCTCACAAAAGGGAATATCACAGTGCTTATCACAAAAAAAAAAAACAAAAAAATCACAAATAGCCTAAGGGCAGAAGATATTTTATTTGAATTGGCTATCAATCAATTGATGGGTCCAAATGGCCTTAGATGCCGATAAGGACCTCAAGACAAATAAAAAAAAAAAAACGGTATCTAGCCCAAAGGTCAATAACCCGGTTCTTGATCAATACAAATTAACACACTACTATTTCAATCAAAAAAGATTAAATTTCTCCCCCTCCATAATAATAATGATTATCAAAAAAAAAAAAAAAAAAATAAGAAAAATTCAAAATAGAAAGAGAGAGAGAGGGAGAGATAAGAAGAAAACGTAATGGAATCACGTAGCAACAAAGAGAGAGGAAAAAAAAAATCAAAATTGAACGGAATGATAAAGAAAAAAAAAAAAAAAGAAAGAAAAGAGCAAAAGATGTTTATTTTTTTATTTTTTTTGTCTCTAAAGGTGAACATTGCTTGCACTCAAAAATACGAGGGGCCATATATGTCACGTGACACGTGATCTCATTTAAGGTGTGAAAAAATAATATAGCCTTTACGTTTGCAAAAAAAAAAAAAAAAACCTCTTTGACAATAATTTTGATTTTATTTGTAAAATAATGTGAATAGAGTAACAAATTCTAGTCTATTTGGTGGTAGTAACGTTATAATGAACTGAGTGGAAATATATGACGTTACTGCCACCTAGCGGACTAGATGGAAATTAATTTTGTTTAATGTATTCATTCAGTCTGTCGTTGACTTGCATCCGGGTAGGACGTGTTTTTATTATATTTTATTTTTTGGAGATCCTTGCGTGTCTTTATAGGCTAATTTTTGAAAAAATATAAGAAATAAATTAAAAATTTATTAAAAAAAAATTGTTGAAAATTTTTGACTGCAAATAAAAGCGTGGGGCGTTTATTGAAAGTTTTAAAATTATCATGTTTGAATTTCGATAAAATTGTTGAATATTTATAGTTTTAAATAACACCGTGGGTAGCTTATTGAAAGTCTAAAATTATCAAATTCACATGCTTGAATTTTGATAAAATTGTTGAGTATTCCGTTCGCCTTTAAATAAAAGCGTGGAGCGTTTATTGAAAGTTTTAAAATTATCAAATTCCCATTCTTAAATTTTGATAAAATTGTTGAGTATTTATGACTTTAAATAAAACCGTGGGGCGTTTATTGAAAGTTTTAAAATTATCGAATTCCCATGCTTGAATTTTGATAAAATTGTTGAGTATGTATGACTTTAAATAAAAGCGTGGGGCGTTTATTGAAAGTTTTAAAATTATCAAGATCCCATGCTTTAATAAAAAAAATATTTACTACTTAAAATAAGTAATGGCGATTGTTGAGAATTCTAAACTTATCAAATCACCTGCCTTTATTTTAATAAATCTGCTCATAATTTACATTAAAAAAAAAAAAAATAAAATAAAAATAAAAGAATGTGGAGTGGTAAAATTATCAGATGTAAATTATAAATATTCATCAATTTTATTTATTTATTTTTATATTTTTAGAACATTTTAAATAAAAGCGTAATTTTTTTTTTTTTTTAGTGGTACTTTATTTAAATATAAGAGAAAGATCCTAATATCTATACCATATTGACTGACGATTTCAAGAAGTTCAATATTTTGTTATTTTCTTTTTTTTTTTTTTAATTAAGATTTTTTAATACAAAAGAATCAATTTTTAGTTTTTTTTTTATTTTAATGGTACTTTTAAAAATGCCATTCATTCATTCTGACCGCCCATTTAGTAAATATTTTAATAAATGAAATCGATTATAGATTGAATGAAAAATCTTTATATTAATTCTCTCTCTCCCTTTCTTTGCTTGTTAAACAAACAAAATGAGACTCGACAAATAATTAAACAAGTGGTTTTCGACATTTCTCTCTCTCTCTCTCTCTCTTTTAAGCCCGATCGAAGATAGAAAGAGAGAGATTCTATCTTATTGGAATGAATTGGGAAAAGGATTTAACGATCGTTAGTGCGAGAACAGAACAGCTTTTCTTTTTTTTTTTTGTTATAATTGTCTCTTGTCTTTACGTTAAGACCTTATAAAAAAAAAATAATAAAAAAATATAGAAATTTATTTTTTTTTATTATCTATTGTTGTTCTGACTGGATTTATTCTGAATGAAAGAAGAAAAAACAAAGAATTGAGTTATTTATAAATGAGGTAATTATTTAACAATAAATTTTATTCTTTATTCTCTGTAAGGAGGCGAAATTTCTGCCCGAAATATCCTTTCTTTATATAGGATTTTTTGACAGCCATTATCAGTCACTAAATTATTGACCCCTCCCAATTTTCAATCTGCTTCGCTTTTCTTTTTATTTAATGTCTTTTTCGCCTTTTGAAGGCACTTATTTATTTTTTTAAATTAAGAATGATTCACAATTGTGTTTTTACTTGCACACACATTAGTTCATACGGTTCTTCCATGGGTATGACGTCATTAATAACCCTTGCGAGATTTTATTTGCAGGTTTTGGCTAATAGAACATGTTCTAAATTTAAGCTAGCTTGAAACCATGCACTCAAGCTTCGACGAATCACAGAGCCGGATTTTATCACGTCATCTAATTCCAAAATGGATGACTTTGTTTAATCAGCTCATTTATTATGTTATTTTTTGGCAATTAAGGGTTAATTAAGTAATAATAATATAAAAAAAAAAATAATAATGAGATAACTTATATTAAAATGCAGGAAATATATGTTAAGTCAACCAAACATTTCGGAATTTTTTAAATTGATAAAATATAATTTTTGAAATGTTTAATTAAGAAATATTTTTTACTCAAAATTTAGTAAAATATATATTAAAATAATTATAATTAGATTTATGTAGATTATTTTGTAATAAATTTACTGGAAAAGAATAAAGTAGGGTCTATCATTCAAACAATTCGTTTACAGCTGTTTTAATGACTTTTTTTTATTTATTTAAGGTCTTTTTCGGCATCTAAGGCCTTTTAGGAACTATTTATTTAAATTGATTGGTAGCCAAAAAATTAGCAATTTTATAAAAGGTAGACAAAATTGATTACAAATTTTTTTTTTTATAAAGTATAGAGACTCCCCCATGTGCTTTAATGCCATTGCAGTCACTTCTATACATATCAAAACCTCTAAGACTAACGTTATGAGTAGGACGTGTATGCGTTTCCTGGAATACCAATATTGATGGATCGTATTCTTTTATAAGCAGCTTGATTTCACCAAGTCGATTAAAAAATCCGTTCATATTCCACTGTAGTATTCTCTTTAAAGCCATTAATATAGTTGATTTGAGAAGAAACCTTAGTTAAGCCAGTTAGACATAGTCTACAGACTTTCACAAGCTACTGATTTGTTTTATGGAAACGCTATGAAAAATAAACAAATGAGATAGTCGTTATCGACCGAGTAACGCCTTGGAGATCTAAGGCAGTGGTAGAGCAAAGAATGTCCTAGATCTTATCTCTCTTCTTTCTAGATCTTGAGCTTTTTTTCAATATCCATTTCTGTGTTCCTGCAAGTTGACCCGTCCTTGAGGGCGGCCGAGGACGGGATGTGCCAGCCACTTCAGACCCAGTTGACATAAAGGAATCATTATCCTCATCATCATCTGGTTTGTCTTGTGTAAGGGTATCTATGGGTTCCGGGTGTCTTATATTTAAATTTGTGGAAGGAATGTTGTTTTCTTTGGTCAGTAATAGTTTATTAAGTTGGTCCTTCAACGAGTTGACTTGTAGCGTTAGATCCCTAATCGTATTCTTTAGCTCAATACATGATGAACAAGAACTATTTGACTGCACAGCCCTCGCAAAGGTCGTGCTTTTCTCTGCATCAACCTTTTCCTTCCTATCGTATTGCAGCTTCGCAGCGTAATAAGATATATTTTGATCGACTGACAGTTGTATTATATTCTTTTCTTTTAAAAATGCAGGACATTTTTTGTAAAAGCTTGGATGTGGTTGTTTGCAGTTCACACAAAAAGCACCATTTTGACAGGGAGTGTCAGTGTGCGCATTCTCCCCACATATACCGCATAAAGGGGCCTTGGACATGCACCTACTAGAGGAATGTCCAAAGGACTGGCAGGTGAAACATCTGAGAGGTGAGGGATAATATCTTCTAACATTTAGATTGTGAAACCCTACTTTAATTTTTAAAGGTAACGTGGGGGTACCGAAGGTAAGTATGGCCATTGGTGTAGAGAAAATTTCTCCATTTTCCCTTCTCTTAATCTTGTATACTCCCGTAACGTTTTGGTTTTTTAATTCCAGAGCAATCTCCTCTTCTGAGATTTCTACTAAATCGTGACAGAAAATAATTCCCCTAGAAGAGTTTAATTTAGGATGAGGTTCAATTTTAATCTTTGTTTCAGGGCCAAAACTGTCAATTTTCTGTAATGAACGAGTCTGCTTATCAGAGAAGGTTTCAACTAGAATAGTGCCGTTATTGAGTTTTTTAATTAATTTCATTTCTCCAGCTGTGCCGGAGATAATTTTATTAATAAGAAATGGAGAAATTTTTTAAGTCCTTTATCTTTATCTACATTACTAATAATTAAGAACCGTGGCTCTGGGTTCATTGAAATAATATTATCTGAATTGAAATTTATATGTTTTGGAAGAGAGGGAAATGCGTCCACCTGTCGTGATCGCTTTTGCGGTAAGCGATAGCTAATCATTTCCGAGTAGCCATCACCTCCCGCTGTAGATAAGGAGGGGGCTACTTCGCCCCCTCCTGGGCCTGGCATAACGCCGTTATGTTAGGAAATCAGAACTAAATAATAATGTTTAGATAAGAAAAAAGACAAAATAATATGAAATACGATACGAATTGGCCAGTGGGAAGCGGAGATAGGCGACACGTCCACACACCAAGGAAGCTTAGAGCGTACTGTCTTTATAAAATATATTTTTAATAAGAATCAAATACGCTCCGTGTGAATCCAACTTTTAATTGTTAGCCAATAAGTCTAAACGGTCTCAGATTAGCCATTATCAGTCACTAAATTATTGACTTGCCACAATTTTCCAACTAATATTTTGCTTTACTTTTTTTAATTTATTATTAAAAATATTATAAATTATAAGTCTTTTTAGCATCTGAGGTTATATATTTATTTATTTTTCTAAATTTATTGCTAACCAATATCTTTTAGGAGTTTAAAAGTTATCATTGTCAGATAAAAAAAAAAAAAAAAACATACCGTGTTGGTTAGCTGTAAAAAGTTGATGATGAAAGCCGATTCGTCCCGTCTTTATAGGACGTTTCGGTATTTTCTGTTGGCCTTTATCAGTCATGATTGACTTGACCCTATTTTTCTAAACTATTAGTCTGCTTCGTTTTTTGTTTTTATCACCATCTGATGCCATTTAAGCAACCATTCGGTATTTTCCGACTCTTGGAACGATAAGCAAAACTCTGACCTCTAGCACAAGAAGAAAGTGTTTATAGCCAATATTTGAATGTCTTTTTCTTTTACTAAGGAAATTAAGTTTGAATCTTGGATGGGTGACCCCTAGACTAAAATCCCGGCATACCACAAATATCCCCTTCTCTATCCTACTGGAGCAATAAGAATATAAACAAAAATTTTACCTATTCTCTATTTATTTATTTATAAAACATGAACTGTGAATGTACCTACCCTAAATTTATTTAAAAAAAAAAAGAAGAAAATTCTTTTCATAAAATAGTCATTTTATTAGATTGTCTTTTTGGTCATTTAATACGGTCACGCTTCTTGCTTTACTTTCACCATTTTCTCTTTAAATTTTCTGCTTCAAAGCATCTCGCCGATAAATATATGAGATTTTTGGGTGTAAAAATCTTCTTTTTGAAGGTTTTTTTTTTTTTTTTTGAAGGAGAGGAAAAGAAATACGCATATTGCTGCTCTCTTTTATAATATAAAAATATATTACGTACATATCTACATAATGTTATCTGATATTCTTTGGAAATAGCAATTCATAGATAGCAAGAGAATATAATTTTTTTCTTTCTTAGAATAGATGACGAAATAATACTTTGCATAAGAAATTGCTTGAATTTTGTTCATAATTATAATAATAAAAATGTGATTAATACAATTTAATTTATATAATTAATTATAGTAAAATAATTGTGAGATTTAATTTATTTTTATAATTTAATTATTCCCGTGGCGCAGATAGAAGACACTAGCTTCTCGCGCCGGAGTCCCGAGTTCGCCTCCCGTCCCTGGCAAGAAAAATTTATTTCATTTGATTTGACTACAAATTATTTGAAATAATTAGGGATGGGGTCTAAATTACCGTAGATGCCGAAAAAGACCTTAAAAAAATTATCATTTACTATATAAAAGTTGGTCTTTTTGTTTGCAACTTATCTACTCCGTAACTAGTTGACGAATTTTCATAGGTTTTTTTTGGATAGAGTATTTTTTCAAGTATAGAAATAAGAAAATTTATAATATCAATATGAGGCTTCTGTAAATAACCTGGGCATTGATTCTCTACACTTTCCTGCATATATCTCAATCCTATATTATTTGATTTATTTTTTCTTATCAATATCAGGACTCACTAGATTAGAGGCGTAAGATTTATAAAGGTCTACCATATGACGTGAAAGTACAATCTTCAATTTTTGCATAAGATTGCTCTCTCAGTCAGATGATTTTATTTAAGCCATTTGGATACCAAATTGCTCGACAAGTCCCAAATTAGATATCCTATTTAAATTTAAGGAATGCATACGGGGCAGATAATTCTCAACCAATGGACAGCTAATGAATCCTTACTGATCTTTTTGAAATAAATAATAGTGTAGTTTTGTTTCCTCGCTTGATAAAAATAAACTAATTTTTAGGGGAAAGCGAAGCAGAAACTAATAACTATGAAATCTTAATTTATGTTAATCCGTCCAGAGAAAGTACGTCATAAAGAATCAAGTACGTCACTGAGATAGAAGAGAAGAAGGTTTGAGAGGGAAGGAAGGGGATATAACGGGTATAAGCAGGTAGAACCATTCTCCAATCAATTAAAGTTTTCATTTTTGAGTGCAACATGCTCCTCCTTGCCGGCCCAGCAGATGGTACCCATTATACGTGGAGAACACTGAGTCATCAAGACACTGTCTACATCAAATTCCAGAGGGATAAAAGGTCAGTGTGAGCTTGTAGAATGAGATAGTTAAAGAATTTTCAATTTTTAGGTATTAATAACATCATTTTACTTTTATTGTTCATTCATTAATTTTAATTATTTACCCACAGTTGAACAAGTTCAATTTCCACCTCTCAAAGTCGTTAATAAACTCTGTTGCGTGCTCAAAAGATCAGCATATTTGGATTTTTTGCCCAATGACGTCACCCGGGAACATTAAAAAGCGGCTGACTCTTAACTTTTATTTTGGAACATGAGTTTGGTTATTTAAAAAGTATGATTTATAATTTCTACTAGAAATGAGAAAAAATGACCCTCTTTAAATGAATTCCCATTTCTTTCTCTCTTTGGTAATTATTTACAATTGAAATCAACAACAACAACAACAACATCAGTGCAATTGATTGTACAAAATACTTTTAATGAATGATTTTCAATTATCCCAACCCCCTTTTTTTTCGGTTTATAGCCATCAACCCCTCACATTCATCTATGCATACTCACACACACAACAACAACAAAAAGGGTGCTTTCATTTTCCACTCATATTTTTTTTTTTTATAAATAACTACTCGTATAATAACAATTAGCAACATTTTACAAAAACACATTTTTTAGTTTTTTTTTTTTTTTCATTTAATTTCAACTCAATTTAACAAACTCTCTTCAAGGCGTGTGCATTCAAAACAATTTTTTTAGAGAGAAAAAAAAATAAATGAAAGAAAAAATAAATAAATAATTTTTTTTGTCATTTATTTTTAATGATTTTATTCAACGAATTCCCTTCGGTATTGAAATCCATAATCATACTTTTGTTTTAAAATTATGATTTGAGATTCATTTAGAGCATAAATAAATAATTATATAAAAGGGAATTTAATTTCTTAGCAGTTGAACTTAAATTGTGGATAAATAAATAAATCCATCAATTGAAAGTCTTCATCATGCCACAAAGTGGATTTATAGATTTTTATTAGGATGTGAATTTGTTCAAGTTTGTTGTTTTTGTGTTAAAAATTTATATTATTGTTTGTCCACCGAGGACCGATACCTCTAAACGGGTCGTTAATAAATTTATTTTGTAAAAAATAAAAATGTTTTTAGTTTGGGGTCAATGTTTTTGGAACGAAGTTTGCTCTATGCATTTTTTGGGGTCAATATATTTAGAACAGATATTAAGTTGCTGCTATATGCCTTTTAAAAAACATTGACTAAAATTTTAAATTCAAAAAAAAAATCTATCCTACTTGTATTTATTGAGCTATAAAGACAGTTTTTTTAATTATTTTAAAAGGCTAAAGAAATTTACGCTGATTTTTGAATAATAATTGTGAGAATTTGATAGTTCGGGTCAATGTTTTCGGAACGGATATGAATTTGCTGCTATATGCATTTTAAAAACATTGACCCATAAAATTTTAAATTCACAAAAAATCATCCTTGACTTATATTATATATATAAGCTATTATTAACGCATGAACTGCGAAACTACTTAACGGATTTTTTTCAACGTATATTGGAAAACTCAACTACAGTTAATTATCATTATTAAATAGACGTTCGCTTTATGTATTCACTTTATAATAACGCATCTAATGAAACTATTCATTTTTTTGTGATCTGATCTGATTGACTTTGATGTTTGAATCTCAAGAGAGTTTGAAAAAAAAAAAAAATAACGGAGATTGAGGGGCGGGATGGTTATCCGGCCGGATATTCAATCGAAAATCCCGCGTCGTCGTCGTCGGTGTCGTCCTGTCTCTCTCCTTCTTCCAACAGACACATATCGTCTCTCTTTTTTCGTCCTTGTCGTCGTATCTATTCATCCATCCATCTATCCATCGTCATCCATGCTTAACTTTATCCCTCTCTCTCTTTCTATCTCTATCTATCTATGTATAGATTCATACTCACATACTATTCAACATAGAAAAACAATCAAAGTTTATTCTTTAGTTTTATCCTTGTCTCTCTTTCTTTTCATATTTTATTCATAAATTGATAAAGAATAAAAAAAAAAAAAAAATGGATGGTGAATTTTTTCACTTTTTTCTAGTTTTCTCTTTTATTACTTAATAATAACTATAAGTTTATTTATATTCATTGATAAAGGAAAATTTATGAGTGGAGAATCAAACCCGGGATCTCCATACAATTCGGGGCATAAGCTTTTTATCTCTGTGTTCCGATCAGCTGACTTATAAAATATTACTTTGATAATAGCAGGGGTCTAAGAATAAATAAAATAAAATAAATAGCAGGGGTCTAAGAATAAATAAAATATAAAGGCAAGAAATAAATAGCAGGGGTCTAAGAATAAATAAAATAAATTATAAATAACAGGGGTCTAAGAATAAATAAAATTGAATATATAGCAGGGGTCTAAGAATAAATATAATAAAATATATAGCAGGGGTCTAAGAATAAATAAAATAAAACTTTTTATAGGTTTCGTTAGGTGATGTCTGCTTGCAAGGTTGCAGTCAGCAATATTTATCTTAAACTAGTCGCAAAGCCAGCCTTCGGCGGGCAAGTTTGTTGCCAATATAAGATATATCTTGTTACAATGCAAAATTAAAAAAAATAAATTTATTTATAAATATCTCATTTATTAAATCGTACATTTCTTCTTTCTTAAATATATTAACCAACTCCAAAAGCGAGAGATTGTTTAGGTTAGTTGCAAATACGTGCTCTCAACTCGTTGCGTAGCTCCTTCCACAGCCGTAGTCGTATACCTGGAAAGCTGGCTCTAAGAGCACAAAAAACACCTAAACTTTCCAAGAAAACTTGTAGATTCGTGTTTCTATACTGAAAAAATTTGATTATAATTAAATTGTTTGTCAATTGGTTAGAAGAGAGATTATAGGTTTTTTTTTTTATTTGATGGTTGGACCGCTATGGTCCTACCACGATTTGTACAGTGTTTAGTTAATTTGACATTTTCATAATAAATATTCAAATGTTACATTTTTATGTAATTAATTAGAAATACAAAAATAATTAAGCTTAAATACACAAATATGAAATGGAATTCCGTAGTTAGTTGAATTTTATTCTAGAGATGAAATTTTTTTTTAAATTGAACTCAGAGAGCCTCCATCAGTCACTGGATGGAGATATTTTTCATTAAAAAATTTTTTAGCTTTATTTTAATATTTAATAAATTTTTTTACATTTTCATTATAATATCATCGTTAGTACCTATAATCACATTAATTTGAAAATATATATATTCTTTATATAATTAATTATACATTCAAGTAATTATTTAATTTGTCCCATTGTTTGGAAAAGTTTCCATAGAAACTGAATTTTCTGCAGGAGGTTACCAAAAAAATCGGAAATATAGCAAACAAGTTTGTACTCTTTGCAAAAAGTTTTTAATTTATTTGCCGGGATTGCATCTTTTTCAAGTTTTCTTTTTAGAACAGCAAAATCTTGATCTTTCGGCACCAAACCAACATCTCTTTGATGATTCTTAAAGAATCCGCGTCAATATATACGCCACAAGTCCAAAAGGTCGTGGATTCGGATCCCAGCGCTGCCACCATGTTAAATAAATTTAAAAGTTCTTGAAAAGAGAATCTTAAACATGTAATATGAACATATATACCAGTGTTTCCCAACCTTTTGAAGTCCACGGCAGGGGGATAACATTACACACTAGGGGCACCCATCCTTCCCCCCCCCCCCTCCTAAAACGGAAGCTGCGGAAAATTTTTTGTGAAAATCATTTTTTGCCGAATTTTTGCGGAAATTTTTCCCCTTCCGTGTAAATCAATTGATCCTTTTTTTAACAAAGCTAAATTTTTTTCCGCACTCCGGAACATTTTTGCCCCTTACGTTAAAACAATTTTGACCTTTTTTTTTTTTGCAAAACTTTATTTTTTCCGCCTCTTTATTTTTTATTTGGCGGCACCCCTTACCCATTTTCGCGGCACCCTTGGGTGCCGGGGCACACCGGTTTGGAATCAGTGGTGAACATACACGCACACACTCAATAAATATATTTCCTATATAAATATAATAACATATTTAACAAACTTCTTCATATCACGAATAATTATTTTAAATTTAAACGTTGAATTATTTGTAGATTTGTAGATTGATAAATTACAATTAATAAGATTAATTAAAGAAACAATAAATGGATGTATTCCATTTATTTGACTTTTTTTTATTGCGGGAAATAAGTAATTTATAAAATGTTTTTAACGAGAATGTGAATTTTTTTTTTTTTATTTCTGGAAAAGCTTTTTAATTTAAATTTAATAAAATTTGATTGTTATTGATCATCCAGATATATATATATATATAAATAAAATCTAACAATTCAATTAATTAAATAAGCCTCCCTCTTTTTTGTTTCTTTTTTATTAAACTGAACATCTAATATTTCTTAAATTAACAAGATTAAATATAAATATTGAATTTTATCAGAAAAATCTCTCAATTCAATATTTACAATTTTATTTTCGTGGAATTTTAATTAATCTCTAGGTAACGTAAAAAAAAAAGTTAAATTAATTTCGTTTTGTTTGCTAACAGACTTGTTTTTTTTTTCGCTTGTAATGTCATCGTCCTCTTTTTTTTTTTTTATAAACGTATTAATCTAACTTCATTATTTAACTTGAAATGGAATTTGATTAAAAAGAGTAAGTGTTTTGATCGGTGAAAGTTATTTTTTTTTTAAGGAAATAAATATGTTTTATTATATATTCTAAAAGCTGCCATTTTTTTGAGTAAAATAATATGCTACACTTGTAATTAATTATATTGCAATTTGATTAAAAAATGATTTTTTTCGTTGAGGTGGAAATAGCGGTCTCGTCCGCCATTTTTTTTTTTTTTTGCTAGATCAAAACAAATGTCAAAGAATATAATTAAATAAAAATTAATGATATTTGATAGACTCTATATCCTATTTAATTTAATTTAATCGATTTTTATTTTTCAAAATATTAAATTTATTTTCCATATAACGTAATATTTGATTAAAATGAATATATAAAATAAAATATAGTAATTTTCAAAGACATTTGTGTTATAAATTTATAAAATAGAGATGAAAATGTTTTCTTTTTTTTTTTTTTTTCATTTCTTTTCCGCTTCAAACTCTTAGAATATTCAAATGATATTCAAATCGAAGAAATGCTTGCTTTTTTTAAGGTAAATTTAAAAAAATAAAATATTTCTCTCACTCTTTCATCATTTAAAATGGAAATAAATCGAGGATAAAAAAAAAAAATAAATAAATAAAAATTAGAATAATTTGCAATTCATTTATTTATTTATTTATTTTATATCTAACTGTTGCAGCAAAAAAAAAAAAAAAAAAGTTTAAACAAAAGAATCTAATCGAGTTTTGCTTTAAAATAAAAAAAATAAAAAAACTTTTCTTTTTTTTGACCTTCAATTCTTTACCTTTCCCTCCATTAACTCGTAATGATAGAACCAACCGAAAAGTAAAAAAAAAAGAAAAGAAATGACAAAAGAAAAGAAAAAAGTTTTTTTTTTTTTTAAGGGAGAAAAAAAAATCATTTAAAAGATTTATTCTCTTTCTATAAGCTATAACTTTTTTTTTTTTTATTATATTATTAATTTATATTGAAACATTTAATCGATATCTTCTTGATAAAACGCGAACTGAATTTGATCAAGTTGAAAAAAAAAAATATCTTTGAATTATTTATTAAAAAAAAAAAAAAACGTTATAATAATAATAATTTGACTAGAGTTGTGAATTTGAACGAATCAATATTCTTTAAACTTGTTTATCAAAATGGCGGATGATGCTTATTCCACTTCAACGAAAAAATCATTTTTTAAAATTAATTCTTAATAAATTAAAATACAAGTGTTTTATATCATTATAATCTAAAAAATGGCACACTTTAGAATATTTATTAAAAAACACATGTTATTAAGAAAAAAAAAAGGTTATTATAATAATAAAGGTGGTGGGGGGGGCAAACTGACTAGAGCTGTGAATTAGTGACTCCAGTTTTGTTTATCAAAATGGCGGATGATGCTTATTCCACTTCAACGAAAAAATCATTTTTTTAAATTAATCTTAATAAATTAAGAATACAAGTGTTGTATATCATTCTAATCCAAAAAATGGCACACTTTAGAATATTTATTAAAAAACACATGTTATTAAGAAAAAAAAACGTTATTATAATAATAAATTGACTAGAGTTGTGAATTTGACTCCGTTAGTGAAGGTTTTGTTTATCAAAATGGCGGATGATGCTTTTATTCCACTTCAATGAAAAAATCATTTTTTTAAATTAATCTTAATAAATTAAAATACAAGTGTTGTATATCATTCTATTCCAAAAAATGGCACACTTTAGAATATTTATTAAAAAGTACATGTTATTAAGAAAAAAAAAACGTTATTATAATAATAAATTGACTAGAGTTAGTGAATTTGACTCCGTTTTGTTTATCAAAATGGCGGATGATGCTTATATCCACTTCATCGAAAAAATCATTTTTTTAAATTAATTTTATTAAATTAAAATAAAATACAAGTATATATATAAATACGATATCTAAATCAAAAATTGGCACATTTTAGAATATTTAATAAAAAAAAAAAAATACATGTTATTAATATAAAAAAAAACGTTATTTTAATAATAAATTGATTTAAGTAGAAGAAATTCGATGGCTGAGTGGTAATTATTAGGATTAGATAGATTTAGGCAGCCAGAAAAAAATAAAAAAACTTTTATTTAATCATCGTCGACGTTTCGGGATCGAATCCATCCCATCTTCAGGACGATAAACTGTCAATTGAATACAGTCCATGCACCTACTGCACCTACTCTCATATATACATGAAATGGTATATGCAAATTTATTCATTTATTTTTGTATTAAGCGAAATGCATCAATCTAAGCAACATTAACAGTTTATTGTCCTGAAGAAGGGATTGATTCGATCCCGAAACGTCGACGATGAAATAAATAAAGTTTTTTTATTTTTTGCTGGCTGCCTCTACCTAATCCTGATAATAATAAGTTGACTAGAGATGTGAATTTGACTCCGTTAGTGAACCAAAATGGCGGATGATGCTCATTATTCCACTCCAACGAAAAAATCATTTTTTTCAATTAAACTTAATAAATTAAAATACAAGTGTTGTATATCATTCTATTCCAAAAAAATGGCACGCTTTAGAATATTTAATAAAAAATACATGTTATAAAAAAAATTGGCTTCAAATTTGTGTATTTTTATTTCTTCAATTGGTACCCCATTCAAAAATTTTTTGATGATGATTAATTCAATATAATTTTCAGTGTAACACAAACCTTTGATCTATATACAGGTTGGTAATACTGATTAATTATTAATGATGCTAAATGATAGGTAGATAGATATAATAAGTTAAATAGTTTAATTAAAATAAATATAGAGAGAGAGTCAATTGGAATCATCAATTTATTCAATCAACAAGGAGAGGAGATAGAGGACGAATATAAAATTAAAATGGGTTTTAATTTAATTTTCTAACAAATTTCAATTTATATACAGAGAGAGAATATTAATTAAAATCACTTTTTAATCTCATTGTTTTTATATATACGTAGAGAGGATCATCATCATCATCATCATTAAGTATTAATATTGAAAACAAATATTAACAAGTGATTGGTATACGAGAACGGATTAATAAGTAAATAAAAATTTTATTTTAACATAATCTGCTTCAGTGAGATTTTTTACTAATGTAATTGATTATACTTTTAACTAAATTCCAATTAAAACACTCAAAAATGACCTTAGTTCAAAAAGGGTATGATTTCAGTGAGCATTTTGCAGAGTACTTCCATGGGCGTAACTAGTGGGGTGCCCCCGCCCAGAAGGCTCGTGGCCCCTCCCAGAAATTGAGAAAATATGGGCCTTTCCCGTTGGCCCCCTGGAAGATAGCTGTCCCATGGCCCCCCCAGCCAAATTCCCTAGTTACGCCCATGAGTACTTCATAACAGTTCTTTGGTTTGGATTTCATATATCTCAGGATCACATTTCTTGGATATCTAGCTTCTTATCAAAATTGAACTCCACTTTAATACCATAAAGGTGGATTCACACCTCGACCTGATTTTACTTGAGTTGAGTCTAGTGGCGAACCCAACCTATCAACAACTCCGTTTCGGCAGCAGTGTGTGCACCTCCAAAACCTTCAGACTTTCAAGTCTAATCTACACAGGCATCTTCTCAGTTCCTGCAGTTAAGTTCCCCTCTTATGTGTCTACTTTTGTTTTTATTTTCTTCCAAGCTGCATATGACCATGTTTCATCTGTCAAAGTTCCTCAGCATAAATCTGTATGGACCGACAACTCCGTTTCGGCAGCAGTGTGTGCACCTCCATAGGAATACATAGGTTGGGTTCGCCACCGGACTCAACTCAAGTCAAGTCAGGTCCCGGTATGAATTCACCTTAATTGTAGAAGTTTGCGTTGCACTGATCTATTGTGGGTCCCTTTTTCCTAACTTCTTCCTAAGATATGTATCACATTTAGAGTATCATCTCATGACTACTTGCCTCCAAAACCGGACATCCCAAGAACCATCATTGGTCAGACAGAAATTCCTGATGGAATAGTGAACCGGATAGAGATCTGTAAGGGTTCCACACCTTATACAAACTAATCCAAAAAGAATTGGACTTGAATTTTGGATGACATAACAGTGACCTAGGTAAAATTCTACTAGTTTCACACATTAATCTAAAAGGATGAGAACTGATTGTCTTTCGGTGTAATGGACTTGTTAGTATCTAATATGTTCCTCTTTTTTAATATCCCCTGACTTCAAAAAAGCTTCCATTCTTAGATCCAGTTCGGATCTTCAACATTTTGGAGGCAGCTAGTCAGGGAATGATACTCTACATGGAATATATACCTTAGAAGGATATCAGAGAAGAGAGGCAGCTTAAATATGATACTGAGAGTACTATACACGAAGTAGAAGCATATGTACCTAAGAACTTAAGGGAATTCTAAGTCTGAGACGCAAATAGAAAGTTACCTCAGACTTACGTTGAAGACAATCGCAAAGAGTATGCATCAATTTTGATGGCCCATGCCACTTGGGGTGTAATATCACCCACCTTCTTTTGTGAATCAGTTCTCCACACTCTATGCGATCTTCTAATTCACAGTATCTACATATATCGTATTCTACAATTTTCGAGATGTCCGCAGTCCGCAGAATCTACTGAAATTCTGTCAGTATTTTCAATCTGTTTTTACTAAATTTCTTGCGATCTGCAATCCGTTCTTTTGATTGTTCTCTTTCATTGTTTTCTTTTGAATTTTGAGTAATTCAATAAAGCTTTATCCCCGACTGAGGGATTTTGTCCACTCATTAAAAATATGTTTTTTTTTTTTTAATAGAATAGATTTGAATCTCTCTTACCAAGTAATAAATTTACCCCTTATTATTATAAATTAATAGAAAAATAAAGAAAATTAATCTTAAAAGATTAATCTAAGAGTGAAAATTCTGTCAGAAAAATGAAAGATTTATTTTATAGATATGATAAGAAAATTATAAAATAAAATAAAAAAAAAAAAAACATAAACTTGCTATTATTGTTAAAAGCTTTTTTATTTTAGAAAATAAAATTGTTATAATAATAATAAATAGAATTAGAATTTTTCTTCTAAATGAGTTTGAAAATCTCTAGTCTAGAACAACCACAAGAAAATTCAACAAATTCTTTAGAAAAATGGCAGGTTTTAGAATATTATAAAAAAATATGTTAGAAAATAAATTTTCCCCTTTTATTACTTTATCTTATTTTTTCCTTGTTTCAGGTACGTTTCTTCATCTATTTCATCCAGAGAAATAAAAATTGTTTGCTTAGGAGAAATTCCTCAAAGAGGTTTGAAGGTTTTTTTTTTTTGATATTGTTGTTTTGTCTCTAGAGCAGTGGCATTAATTGTTTTCTTTTATGAAAACATTACATTTTTTTTAGTGTTAAAAAAAAAACAGTAATTCTACATATTATTAAAAAAAAAACCTCATTAAAATCCATCAAGTAGTTTCAGAGTAAATGCGTTACAAAGGAAAGGTTAAAATTAAATCTCACAATTATTATTCGATAATTATTGAAATATATTAAATTTTAAAATGTCAAATTTATTCACTATTCTTAATTTATAGATATAATAAAAAATAATAACAGTGAGATTTAATAATTTCAATTTTTAATTCTCTGTAAGGCTTTTTCTCCAAAACTACTTGATCGATTTTCATGAGGTTTTTTACATTGTGAACGGGTGGTTCGCCGTTCGATCTCTGAAACGACTCGTTTCGTCGTTCTTTTTTCAATGTCTCTCCTCAAGGGCTCCCCCTCTCATTGAGGACGAAGCAGGTTAATTTACATACTTTTTTGTTGAAAAAATATTTATTTTAATAATGTCAAGTTGGATATTTACTAGCCATAACTTAAAATAGGGTAAGTCCCTACAGGCTGAATAAAAATAATCTGCAATAAAATGAATATTAATAATGTTTAGAAAAAAAAAATTAACGATTAAATATAGTAAATTTATCAAAAATATTAATATAATTTATATAATTTTTATAAAAAAAATTATATTTTGTCATCATCGTTTATCCGTTTTGCCAAAATATCATGAGCTTATGAGGGTTCATTTGGTGCTATGGAATCAAAATTATCAATAAATATTAATTTTTTGGACATTTTTTGGATACCTTATATCATCTTTGAGTTTTAAAAATAGTTACTTCTATGCATTTTGATAAAAAACTAAACAAAAACACCAAAAAAAGCAACCTATAAGCTTTAAAAAAACAACGATATGAATAATCCAATGGCAAATGTCAGTTTTGATTGCCCGCCACCCGAATTTCAACGAAAAATCCCGAACGAACTCGAAGGAGTAAAGAAGAAAAGCTAAAACAAATGAACTGAGGACTGCCCGTTCGCAGGTCAAAGCAACGAACGGTAGGACCAAGGGAACGGCGACACGTTCACCTCAACGACCCGTTCGCGAACGGAATACACACCACTAGTAGAAAACTTTATGATCTTTATTTTAGGCTAGGTTTTATTTTTTAGCAAAACTCATTTTAGGTACCTAGAGCAAAAAATATCCACTTGGGGATTTACTAGCATTTTTTTTGTCTTTTGTATCTTCTCTTTCTCTCTAAATAACGCTTTCAAGAAATTGTAACAAATCCTCTTTTAAAGCCATTATTTTATAAAACAGAATTCTGAAAACATCATCATGATCATGCTGATGGAATTTGAAGTAGAAACCTTTAGCAATTTCACTCTTGGTTTATTTTTTAGTGTATTTTACAATAATTAATGAAATTCTATATCTAAAATAAAGAGTAGCTATATATAATACGATCTCATGTTCTATTCAATTATTTGCTTGTTCAAAAAGACGGCTTATAAAAAAGGATTTATTACAATATCTTATTTTGATGTAATAAAAACGTTATTTATTTTATTACTAAAAGACAAAAAAATCCTATTAAATCTATGAGTTTTTCTAAAATTAAAACCTAGCTTAAAACAAACCTCATAAAATTTTCTTCATAATGTAAAAAACCCCATAAAAATCGGTCAAGTAGTTTTGGAGAAAAAGCGTTACAGATTAATTAAAAATTGAAATTATTAAATCTCACTGTTATTATTTTGTAATTAATGATATATCTTAATTAAATTTTATTTTTACATATTTAATAATTTTAATTAATATTTGAGAATTTATTTCATTTACAAAATTCCTTCTTTATTTTTTAATTAGTAGTTAAAGAACCCTCCACTTGGAGGCGCTATTATTATTATGACATATAAAAGAATGTAGATATAAGATTGAGTGGCTGTAGATATAGTTGATACAGGACCAAGGGAGTAGGCAGCCAATAAGTGAGCCTCTATATTAAATAAAAACTCTCAAGTGTTGAGACGTTTCGGCTTTATTCTGCTAATGCCATCATCAGTCAATTAGAGCTGGAAAGTCATACATTTAATTAATTTTTTAAGTTGTTGTTAATCACAAATACAAATAAAATATTTTATATAAGATATACAAAAATTCTTACAATATAAGTGTATAGAGTTGTTATATTAAATATTTCTTTATATACATTATGTGGTATATAAATAATTTTAATTTGTATGCTTCCAGTCATTCAATACGTGTGTATTCGCTTAAGTAACAGTATGCTTTGATAAAATGTTTATTAATTTACAAATATATATTATTCCTGAGATGGTTTATCATTTTAATGACCTCTATTATTAGGTCAGTGGCTGAGGTGAGAAGCCGATAATAAATATTTATTTATTCA
Organism: Euborellia annulipes; assembly: GCA_023213315.1. Lineage (NCBI taxonomy): Eukaryota > Metazoa > Arthropoda > Insecta > Dermaptera > Anisolabididae > Euborellia > Euborellia annulipes. Next base: position 25,674 of record JAKCPI010025136.1, read on the forward strand.
ATTTAACATATTTGAGAAGGCAATAGACAAGTAAATCCCATAATACGGTCAAAAGGTTAAAAATAAAGAAAAAGAGAAAAATGGCATTAGCAGAATAAAGCCGAAACGTCTCAACACTTGAGAGTTTTTATTTAATATAGAGGCTCACTTATTGGCTGCCTACTCCCTTGGTCCTGTATCAACATATAAAAGAATTTTTACAAAAAAACAAAATAAAAAAAAATAAATAATTTTCAATTAGGCAAAATCCCAATATTTAAACAGCGAAGCAGATTACAACCCTGATTACAACCCCCCGTGACCAGAGAAGCACACTCTATCACGCTACAATATCAATATCTATCTTTAAATCCCCAAATGGAGATTTCTAAAAATATTTCATTTTTAGAGGTGGATTTTTTTTTTAATTTAATAAGAAAAAGTCTTATAAAGACTTTTAAGAAGGGTGAATTTATAAAAAATTAGGGGAGATTCACAGTTGTAGTATTATTTTTAACCAGAGGTAGAGCGTTTTTACTTTAACTTGAGTTGCGTTTGTAGCCTCGAGTGAAGAGGGGAGGAGGGGTAGGGGGGGTAGGGGAGGGAGACCCTAAACCCGCCGAGGGCAACTAGTAATAAAAAAGATGTAATAATCAAATTGTTATTAGAAAGGAAGGTCTGGAGCTACCAACTGTTAAAGCTAAAAAGCTTCACCCCCCCCCCCCCATCTAGTCAAACTTTCCCTCTCTCTCTCTCTCTCTAATACAAATAGTTTGTGAAAAGTTGTTTTTGGTTAGAAAGAGAAAGAGAGAGACACACACAAATAGCAAAACTTTTCAATTTATATATTAAATTATCATTTTCACTTTTCCGTATGGGGCGGGCAAACGAACGATATTAGTTAGCTATGTAGATTGGATTTTAAATTTAAAGTTTGTTTCTAAATATGAGAACCGACAACCGAATTAAGGCAACCTTTTCTCTCTTAATTTTAAAATTACTTTTGTTTATTATTTTTTATATAATAATTTTATTGGTCCTTCTCTCAAACAAAAAAAAAAATTTATTCTTAAATTAAAGGATCTAAAATGACTTACAAAAAAAAAAAATATTACCCGGCTGTTTAATTTTAGTGCATTTAAGGCACGCACCAAACCCATTTTGGGCTCTAAGGCGACTTCCCGATACTAAATTTACAAGTAATCTCTCTACTACTAATCGGACTGACCAAATTATAGAATACACTACATTTAATAAACAAGAAAAAAGAAAAATTTTAAAAGAGAAATATAAAAAAATTCCAATTTTCTAATTGAAATCTTGTTTTATTTATCATTCTGAACATTTTTTGTTTTAAAATTTTTTTGATATCTCTTACCTTTTAAGAGATATAAAGAGTTTAATTTTCAATAATAGCGCCACCTATTGGAGATTTCTTTAACTAAAATATCTAATTAAAAAATAAAAAAAATAATTTGTAAATTTGAATAAATTCTCAAATTAATTAATTAAAATTATTAAATAATTATAAAATGTATTATATATCATTAATTATAGAATAATAATTGTGGGATTTAATTTTAACTTTTTCTATAACGCATTAACTCCGAAACTACTTGACGGATTTTGATGGGGTTTTTTTCAATATGTAGAGAATTTCACGGGTATGATTTAAAATTAGTTTTTGTTTTTCTATAAAACTTACTTAAGGTGTTTAAAACTAAAAATTTAATTAAAATTCCAAAAATTAAATTTTCTTTTATTACATTTGTGAGTTTTTTTTTTTTAATTTTCTAATAAATTTCAAATGATAGTCATTTATTAACTCCCCTATGCCCCTCCACCAAAAAAAAAAAAACAGATGATTTAATCGAATATAATGGAAGAGTTCTCTCACACTAAAGTGGGGGAGAGAGAGGGAGGGATATTATTTAACTTATGCATCATTGGACACCGTATATTATTATAAAACGAGGTCGAATGCGAAAATCAAGTGGAAGAAGAGAGAGAGAGAGAGAGGGAATATTGAATTTCCGTTAAAGCCTTTTGTGGCATTTTCCATTCAATCGTTAATATATTATATATTGGACCCACTCTTTCTCTTTAGCAAGGAGAGACTTTGTAAAAATTACTCCAATATTCGTTAAAAACAAAAAAAAAAGAATATTTATTGCAAAACATCATTGGAGCCAATTTTGGCTAGATATCATTAAATAAATAAAATAATAAAAACTGTTAGAATTATTTTCATTCCCATAGTTGTTGATTTAACGAAAATTCTATTTTTTTTTTTTTATTTAAATTTAAAAATAAACAAATTAATTTGACAATTTATTTGATCTGATAGTATTTTACATTTAAAATGTCCCAAAACTTCTTACATTGATAGTAACTGTTCAACGTTTTGATTGCTTATTATACAACGACGTCAGCGCCATCTGCAGGCATTCCTGTGAAGTTAGATTCAAATTTTCCCGCCATTTTTTGTTTAAGAACGGCTGCAGAATAAGATGATTGATATCATCAAATAAATAAAATAATAAAAACTGTTAGAATTATTTTCTTTCCCATAGTTGTTGATTTAACGAAAATTCTAATTTTTTTTTATTTAAATTTAAAAATAAACAAATTAATTTGACAATTTATTTGATCTGATAGTATTTTACATTTAAAATGTCCCAAAACTTCTTACATTGATAGTAACTGTTCAACGTTTTGATTGCTTATTATACAACGACGTCAGCGCCATCTGCAGGCATTCCTGTGAAGTTAGATTCAAATTTTCCCGCCATTTTTTTAAGAACGGCTGCAGAATAAGATGATTGATATCATCAAATAAATAAAATAATAAAAACTGTTAGAATTATTTTCTTTCCCATAGTTGTTGATTTAACGAAAATTCTAATTTTTTTTTTTATTTAAATTTAAAAATAAACAAATTAATTTGACAATTTATTTGATCTGATAGTATTTTACATTTAAAATGTCCGAAATCTTCTGACATTGATAACACTTTTACTCTATAAATGGCTCTGACTTAATGATATTGATAGTAACCCTTTTACATTTAAAATCCCTTATGATATTGCTACTGATTGTAACCCTTTTGATACTTAAAATGTTCCAAATCTTTTGACATTCATAGTAATCTTTTTACTCTTTAAATATTCTAAAACTTCTGACTTTCATACTAACCCTTTTACCCTTAAAATGTCCCAAACCTTATGATACTGATAGTAACCTTTTTAACATAGAATACAAAATAATAAAAATTCTCCACACCTTATAGTATTAATAGTAGCCCTTTTATGCTTAAAATGTCCCAACCTTCTGACATTGATAGTAATTCTTTTACTCTTTAAATATTCTAAAATTTCTGACATTCATATTAACTTTTAAAATTACACAAATCATAAGATACTGATAGTAACTATACAACGTTTCGACTGCTTATTCTGCAGCCGTTCTCAAGTACTGTACACTTGCTTCGATTCAAGTGAACTAACCGTCATGTCGGTTAAGTGCCTGTTAATATACAACGACATCAGCGCCATCTGCAGACATTCCTGTGAAGTTAGATTCAAATTTTCCCGCCATTTTTTTTAAGAAAGGCTGCAGAATAAGCAGTCGAAACGTTGGGCAATATTTATATTTTTAATAAATAATTTAAAATTTTCTTAATAATAATAATAATAATAATAATAATTCAAACCATAAAAGCTTTATTAAACAAATGCACTAAATTTATTCTTGCCCACTGTTTGGAAATTTTGCAATTGCTCCCGATGAAATTTTAAAGTTTTACAATTTCCCTCTTTGACTCAACTTCTTTTTTATTCTGGCCAATTAGCGTCCTGATAGGCACATACACACAACCTTCAGATATTGACAATAAACCTTTTACTCTTAAAATATTCTAAACCTTGTGATACTGATAGTATAATGTCCCAAATCTTCTGACATTGATAGTAGAATTCATCAAATCTATTAGATAAATCGGTCTGAAGCCTAGAAAAGGGGTATGGAATGTGATGGCTTTAATTAAAGTTTTTTTTTTCCCTCCCCACTTTTCTTTTTTTTTTTTTCATAGAAATATAAAAGCCAGAGAGAGAAAGTTGTTCTGAGATGAAGAAAGGCAGTTACGTCATCGTCGTTGGTTCATAAGATCCCATTTTAGCTGCTCCTTGACGCCTGCCTTTTCTTCTTGGTTATATTTTCTACATAGATAGATATAGATAGATAGAAGGATCCCTAAGGATCTCACACCCACACACACACATATACAGAGAGACATACATTTCAAGTATGGCTCAGGTGATCTTAATGGTCCCTCGGGTGCAAGTTATAACCCTCTCTCCCCCTGCCCCTCTCTTAGGATTAATCTGCTGGATTACATTCCTCTCTCTCTGTCATCGTTGGTTCTTTGTCTCTTTCTCACTTTCTTCTCTCTCTCTCTCTCTCTCATATCTCATACTAGAGAGATATTAATCCTGAAATTAGAAAATGTCTTCATCTCTCTCTCTCTTAGTCGAATATTACGTATTATTATTATAATCAAGGGAATTTTAGAATTTTGTAAAATACAATTTATTTCAATCAAAAAGGTTGAGCGTAAATTGTGAAATTTTTATTTAAAAAAAAAAAAAAAAAGCTTGATGACGGAAAAAGAGCAACAGTTACAACAATCGTTGTTGTTAAGCGATAACAAGCACGGCGGAAACTCGGATGGGTGACCCCGCGTATTGAACGTCTCCGGGTAGCCATCGCTATTAGGTATATATTTATATAAATTAAAAATCTGGTGTGACTGATCTCACCTTCGGTAATCGAAAGTTGTGTTCTGTGCTTGTCACACCAGATTTTTTTTGTGTCGAGATATATTTAGTTTCCGCCTTTAGAATTCAAGATGTCAAATTTATAAGCATAGGAGAATATTTATATTTTTTTACCATGGCAACCATTTCTCCTATCTTTCCTATGAAGTGCAAGAGTAAAGTGTGTCTTCAAAAGATTTCAATCGGCAAAATGAGAATATACATTTGAAAGAGCATCTAAAAAATAATTGATTTTTGAATTTTAATCAAAATCGTTAGAGCGAATTTTGAGATAATCGAAAAAAAACTGAAAAAGTACATCAGTAAAGTACTAGTACTCTTTGGCCGATTTTGTTAAAAAGCTTATTTTCACGCTCCCGGGGGTACCTAACTTGAATATAAAATTTCAGCCTCATAGCTTAATTCCTTCATGCTTAAAATTGAACACAGAGACAGACAGACCATGTCGCGAAAACCACTTTTTTGGACTCAGGGGACCTTAAAACGTGTATTTCCATCAAAATCTCGACATCGAATTTTTGACATGAATCCAATACTTTCTCTCTCTATATATTAACATACGAATATAGAGGTAAGAGAAAGTAATAAAAATGGCATTTTTAATATAATTTAAAGATTTCACCGTTGGAACATTGTTAAATTTAATTAAATTATCATACTAATATAAATAACACAAGGTTAAGTTTTAAAAGGTTTTTATTTTAGCTTATACGTCATCTTCAGATAAACTGATCTTTTTTTTTGTTAGAGAATCTGTATTTATATTCTACGAAGTTGGCAAAAGCACTGTTCCTCTCCTTGTTATATATATGTAAATATTGTATAATATTAAAATTAATAATAACCATAGAATGTAATTTAAGCATATCTAACGAGTAGAGGAATGCTGCCATCTTTAGTAAAATATGATACAGTGCTGCCATCTAAATGAATAAATGTAATAGTCAGTTTGTGTCATAGCTCTGAAGGTGACGGATTGACGTCAAAATGCGCATAAGTTTCATTATTTTCCTATCATAATTTCACATGTCTATTTTGCACTCTGATGACGACATATTTTTTTTCAAACTTGCCAATATTAATGAATTCGCCATTTATTTTTATCCCTCCCTGCAGACAAGATTAATTTTAATAGACTCTGCTAATTTTCATCCTTTTCCGATGAGTGGTTCTCGCTAAACAATTCAATTATTAAATGATACTTGTATTTCTTGAAATGTTGAAAAAATTTAAATTTTTATTTATTTGAATGATTTAATTGTATCTTCTATTTAAAAACTCAAAGAATACTAATTTTTTTTAAATTTTACTCTCTGAGGCTACTTAAGGTTATATAATTATGTATTTATTTGATGGATACCGGGGAACGTTCCACACGCGTGGTCACCAATCCGAGGAATCGTCAGGCTTGGCTTCGCTTAACAGTTGTCAAACTTACTAAAAGCTGAAAGTTTAAAAAAA
>JAKCPI010025137.1:0-47422 GCA_023213315.1 Euborellia annulipes
AAAATATGTTCCTTATACTTTCGGCCCCTTCCCAAAGAATTAATTCCAAGAACAGGTACTGACATTTACCTGAAATAATAAGGATTTTATTATAGATAAAATAAACAAAAAGTCGATGTGTGAATGAGCAGGCCTCAATTTATTATTATAAAGTTATGTCTTGAAATTGATTAATTTAAACTGACATCCAATACACATTCCTCCACTTACTTCAAAATATTTGCATTTTAATTTCAATCTTTGAATTATTTATTAATTATTCTTATAAATATTTAATTAGAACAGAATAATATAAACTAAAGTTATTCTTTTTTTTATGTTATTATATTAAAATAATTTGCTTTCATTAATTTTACATCTATGTAAAATTTATTTCAATATTAATATAAATAGACATTAAACAAACCATATTAAATTTTAACAAGCATTTTTTTAATAATATAAAATTCCATGCTATGCTTAATTTTATAGTTATTTTTTTTCTTCATATATATTATTATTTCCCTTTTATTAAATGATTAAATCTTTGTTTTTATAATTACATGTATTTAACATATTATGAGTTTAATTTAAAGAAAATCGTAAAAGAAATTAACAAGTAGAGTGTAATTTAAATCTGATATTTTTCTAAAGTATTTCGGATTGAGTGCTGTTGGCACTTTGTAATTTGAGCCAAGACAGAGTTTCTTGTCAAAAATTCAGTGTCGAGATTTTGATGGATATATCACGTTTTGAGTTCCCCTGAATCCTAAAAAGTGGTCTTTGCGACATAGTCTGTCTGTGAACAAGATATCTCAATAACCAAAAGGGCTACGAGGTTACAAGACCCCCTCCTGAGGCGTGAAAATAAGCTATTGAATAAAATCAGCCCAAAAATATTGGCCTGGTACTTTATCGATGCACTTTTTCAGTTTTTTTTTTTTTCAATTTTCTCAAATTCCACTCCAACGATTTTGATTAAAATTCCAAAAATCAATTATTTTTAGATGCTCTTTAAAATTTATATTCTCATTTTGCCCTTGAAATCTTTTGAAGACCACTTTACTCTTGTAATTCATAGAAAAGATAGGAGAAATATAAATATTTTCTGGTGTTTATAAATTTGACATCTTTAATTCTGACTATATTTCGAGACAAAATCTGGTGTGACAACAGGACACAACTTTCTCTTACCGAAGGTAAGAGAAGATTATGTGGTGTTCGACCAGTCCCACCAGAATTTTTTTCTGAGCACCTCAAATTTCGCTTTTATTGTTAATTTTTTAATTGATAATTATTAATTAAAAATAGAAAGTATTAAGTGAGTAAGAAGGGAGGAGTTTTGTCCCTATGCAAATACGCTTGAAGTAAAACTTAATTAAAAGCCCCCTTTTCAGGATAGGAGGAGAGAGGGGTGGAAGAGGAGATCAGAAGCGTTTTTCCTTGTAGAAAAGCTTGTAGACAGTTCAAATTAGTTTACTGGTGAAAATGTGAATCAAATTTAATTAGATCCGACAATCAAGGAAACGTGCAACGCCCCCTTCGTTCTATAGTCACCCCCTTATAGCGAAACAAAATCTTCTTTCCCTTTAACTAGGGAAAAATTCATAAAACAAATATGATGACTCGTTCAAGATTGAACTATATAGTTCACTGAACGAAGAACTAAAAAATAGGACCACTTTTTTTTGAGGATTACAAAATTTTACTCTAAATTCAAACATATATTTTCTTAATGATATATATTAGATTTAACGTACTCTTTATTTCAACTTTATCTGGACAAGGTCTCGTTCAGTTAATCTGATCATATACCTAGAAAGATGAAAAAGAGTCCTCTAACTGAACGATATAGAAACTTTCGTTATTATGGGAGATTTTAATTATAGACCACAATTGTATTAATTATTTAATAAAAATATAAATACTCTACAACGTTTCGACTGCTTATTCTACAGTCGTTTTCAAGTATTGTGCTTGCTCCGACTCAAGTGAACTAACCTCTAAAGAACACCTACTAGCATTTTATATGCAATGATGTCAGCACCATCTACAGTCATTTCCATGAACACAATCATCAGCGTCATCTATTAAATTTGTTTCTAACTTCAAGGGTATGACTGAAGATGGTGCTGACGTCGTTTAACTTTATATAAAATACACATGCCGTCACTTATAGTTTTAGTTCACTTGAGTCGGAGCTAGTGCACTGTACTTGAAAACGACTACAGAATAAACAGTCGAAACGTGTTAGAGTATTTATATTTTTAATAATAATTCAAACCCCAAAAGCTTTAATAAATATTTTTTGCGTTGTTAGATAAAAGAAATGGATAATAACATGCAAAAAGACTTAAAGCTTTTCTACCAAGTGTTTGTTAAATGTCAAATGTCTATTTACGCATTACTCCTTCCTATCCGTAATGAAGCAATTTCTATATTAAATTAAATGTTTTAATCAAAGCATTAAAATAAAATAAAAAAGTTTTTTTTTTTCGAATTACATCAAGTGTTTTTATGTAACTCATTAATAAATTAATACATTACATTATAATATATAAATTAAAAAAACAAAACACACACACACAATGGAATATCAATTACTGCGGTTTTGTGTCTGTTTGAGGGGATTTAGACCCCTTCGGGGGAGGTCCTGAGGGGCAGGTGGGACTTACACATATACATGCACACACAAATTCTAAAAAAAAGGAAATAGAACTTCTCCCCAATTTGTGGTTTCTCTCTTTTATTTAAATTGAATTTTATTAAGTATTATATTGCATTAAATATAGATGAGATGTCAGTTTAATTGTTTCTAAATTAATAGTTTAACGAAAAAATTATTATTTTTTTTTTTTATAAAACCACACTTTTTTTTTAATGTTGCAATATTGGCCTTATTTGAATATTTCATACACTTTGTTTTATAATAATCAAAGTATACAAGTGATATATGAAAATTAAAAAATCTGATGTGACTGGTCGCACAGTACACGACTTTCTCTTACCTTCGGTAATCGATAGTTGTGTTCTGTGCTTGTCACGCCAGATTTTTTGTGCCGAGATATATTTAGTTTCCGCCATTATATTAAAATTCAAGATGTAAAATTTATAAATATTTTGTTACCATGGCGATCATTTCTCCTATCTTTTCTATGAAGTTCAAGAGTACAGTGAGCTTCAAAAGATTTCAATGACAAAATGAGAATATACATTTTAAAGAGCATAGAAAAAATAATTGATTTTTGAATTTTAATCAAAGCAAATGTTGACAAAATAAAAAAAAAAACTGAAAAAGTGAATCAGTAAAGTACTAGTACTTTTTGGCTGATTTTGTTCAAAAGCTTCGTGTCACGACCCATGGGGGTGCCTAACTTAAATATAAAATTTCAACCTCCTAACTCTTTTCGTTCATGAGATATTTTGTTCACAGACAGCCCATGTCGCGAAAATCACTTTTTTGGATTCAGGGACCCTCAAAACGTATATATCCATCAAAATCTCGACATTGAATTTTTGATATGAATCCAATACTTTCTTTCTCTATATATTAACATATATAGAGGTAAGAGAAAGTAAAATGTTATTAACAGACGGATAAAAATATTACCAAGCATGCGGTTTTTAAATATTTTTTTCTACATAAATTATGTATTATTTAAAAAGGAGATTGTTTTTTTCATTCTTATTATTTTAATAAAAACGTAAAAAGACAACTCTCAACGACTATGTAATGGTGGTAATTCTAATGTTAATTCTTTTTATATTAGACAGGTTCTGATATTTTTTATATTTAATTTATTCAGAGTTGAAGAGAGAAAGGTTGGGGGGACTAATTTATTAAATTCAACAACAACAACAACGACATGTTTGTTTGTTTCCGGTTTCCTAAAATCATCCCCCGTGTATTTCAGTTGAAATCCGACCCAAAAAGGATAATTTATCGTCTATACTGACGTTAATGTCGCATCATTTTTTGAGAACAACAAGCAACAACAAACCGTTAATTGAATATAAATAGCAGGCATTGGGTTTGGAATTGGATCGGAGGTATTCGGAGGTGAGCCACAGATAAATCAATCAATCATTCAATCACATACAAATCTCTGGCCACCCACATATCTCTACATTTATTATATAATTCCGTGCTGCGTTTTTTCCTATGTTGAGATTATACTAAATGCAAAACCTTTTATTCGAATTTTTGTGAGCATGTAAATTAAATATTTTCAACATATTTAATCCTGATTTGACGCCATCAGCGCCAGAACGGCCTAAACCACATTTCACTTTTTTGTTTTATGCCTTAGTATCTATTAAATCTTTAATTCCAGAGTAGTACAGTACTTCTCATAGTACAGTACTGCTCTGATATCACGATTTAATAGATACTAAGGCATAAAACAAAAAAGTGAAATGTGGTTTAGGCCGTTCTGGCGCTGATAACCTCATTTATTATAAAGATTTCTGAGCTCTAGGGGTTTTAAAAGAATTGGTAAATAAATTACCCATCTTATGACCGGTTGCTAAACCTTCGAGTTAATAAATAAAGTTTTTTCACATATAATTAGCTATCTAAGGTATGAGTTGTAGGCCTATTAGTAATATTATATTTTTTTGGCCTCCAACCGTCGGTAATTAGCCACGATGTATCTTCTATTGTTTATAATATCTGAGATATAATGAGAGTTTTGTGAAGTTAGGAACTTATAATATTAGTATAACAATTAGCCCCCGAGTTTGGGGTAGTATGTAGCGTTCCTACCCCCTTTTCCCAACCCCGGGGGTTGGGCCCCGGGGGACCCCGGGGTTTTTTTTACCCCTTGGGGTCTCAGAGGGGTTTAATAGAAATGCCCACCCCCCCAAAACAAAAATTCCTCCACAACGGTTCTCCAAGACTCTAAAGGCGGAAGTGGCTGAAGAGGAGGGAGGGAGGGGGGGGGGGGGGGAGGGGGGGGGAGGGGAAAAGAGGGGGGGATGATTTAAAAAAAAAAAAGTATAACAATTAAAATAATTTTTTTTTTATTATTGTTGGGCTTCAAGGCCATACAATTAAAATAATTAAATCAATTAAATCTAATTAATTTTTTAACAAAAATTTTTCTTTTTTTGGCATTTTAGGCCATATAGACTATTAACGATACAACGATACATATTGATTTTTTAACGAAAATTAAAAATTTCCATAAAAATAAATAACCAAGACTTGCAATCCTAATTTCACCCCTTATACCGAATTTTGGGTCTTAACTAGTTAACGACCTTGACTCTTATTTAATCATATGATTAGCTTAACTAGTTATGAAAAGACTGTCAAACCACCTGTTCTCATTCGGTTAACCCCGAAAAAATTTTTCTATGCTACTTGTCTTACAATTTGTTTGTCAATAATCGTCGAGATTATTTACTGAAATTATTACTAATTCATATTAATACTAGTAGGCAATAATTTTCTTTGAAATTCAAAAATATTAATTAAAATCGTTTTTTTAATTCCATGCTCACTAAACAGACGTCACACGTCTACGTCATATAAAATTTAAGAGCAATTTCATTTCTACTTTTTATTTCAAAGAGAATTATATTTTTATTTATTTTTTTTTAAATTTATTTAAGGCCATTTTCGGCAATGGAGGCCATTTAGACCCCGTTTCTATTTATTTCAATTTATTGGTTGCCAATTAAATTGATAATAAAACCCGCGACCCTTGGTACAGAAGGCCAGCACGCTAACCACTGCACCAAGGCCCGAGGGCAGAATTAAATTTAAGACGTCATCAAATAATCAAGGGTGATTATTGTGAAATTGTTACTAACTTCGCGTAATTAAAATTTGAAAAAATTTCATATTTCATTTCGGAATTTCCGGAATTTTTTTTTTTATAAATGTTGCATTTTTTTATTAAACAATCACCATTAAAATTTTTTTTTTTTGTCCGTTTCTGGAATTTTTTTAATAATAACTTTTCTTTATTTTATTATGATTATATATTTTAAAAATTCCACCTGGATGTCAACCCGATCTCTAACTTTATTATTAGAATATTTTCTTCCCAAACAGAGAGATGAGAATAAAATGACATTTCGGCTGCCAACTTTCTTCTAAAAATGGTCCTCTACTAAAAAAAAATAAAATGTCAAATTTTTAAAATATTCGTATAAAATTTTTAATATAAATTTATTTATTTATTTTTTTTCTTTCTCTTAAATGGAAAAAAACAATTAAAGCCGGACGGATGGACGGACATAAATTAGAAAACAAAACAGACACAGGGCGGATGGAATTTTGTATGACGGAAGTCAAGATGACTTTGTTTTCTTTTGCATATTTAACCTTTTCTTGACCCGCCAGTGGCGGATAAGCAAAACTAATCGAATTTTCTGCTCTTTAATTAATTATTCATTCATTCATTCAGTCATTGAGTGAAATTTTAATTTATACATGTTAAAATTTAATTTAAATGTTTAAACGGTCTTTTTTTTATTAAAATTCCTTGATTTTAATATTTTTCTTTCCCATTATTAAGATTAATGCGTTATTTTTTTTTTTTTTAAATAGAAATTTAAAAGGGTTTATTTTTTTTATCACTTTGATGATTGAATAAAATAGAATAGAATAGAATAAATGACGAATAAAAGGACGATTTCAAAGAAGGCATTTAATTTCTTTTTTTTCTTTTGGGTCCTCTGAGGCGAGAGACGCTGAGACATTCCTCAAGACCCTCTTTCTCTCTCCCTCTCCGTTCCTAGAACGGCACGATGTAACCCACAAGAGATAATTGAAAAAAGGAGTTCGATTAACTGGCTTTTATATAAAATTGAACTAAAGTTTATTAAGGAATTAGAAATAATCGGTATCGATAGCTTGATTTATATTCTAATTGTTTTTGCGCACTCAAACCCAACCGACCTCTGGACGTAGCCATCTCTCGGCACCTCTCGAAGTTATTTGACTTCCTATTCAATATTTATAACTTCTCTTGTGTTTCAGAAATAATCGGTAGGCTATTAATATTAATTAAGCAAGCTTGATTCTCATTGTTTTTGTGCATCAAACACCCACCTCATACCCAACCGACCTCTGGACGTAGCCATCTCTCGGCACCTCTTGAAATTATTTGAATTCTCTCCTGGGTTTCTAACCAACGAACCTATTTCTAATTTCATGTCGTTACTTATATGAGGAATGACGTACTTAGACTTTCTATTTACAAAAATCGATCGATTTGGGGTATTTTGGAATTATCCAAAATTGAACTAAATTTTCTCGATCCTAGGGACCCGGGTTCGCTTCTCGTCCCATGCGAAAAAAAATTCATTTCATTTGAATTAGCTACCATTCATTTGAAATAAATAGAGAGAATGAGGTCTAAAAGGCCTGAGATGCCGAAAAAGACCTTAAATAAATAAAAAAAAAAAAAAAAAAAAAAAACTATAATATTTTGTAGTTTTAATGTGCTGATAATTTCCCCCTTTGTCATTATTATTAATTTTTTTTTTTTTTTTTTTTCTCATTCACACTCACACACACATTCACACAGTCTTTTCGGCAACTCTGGCCATTTAAGACTTTATACGATAACCGTTGTAATTAATAAATGTATTTGGGGTTCAGGCATTTCTATTTAAGCCATCTGGTATCCAATTGGCTTAAGTAAAATCATCGGACTGCCTGGGTCCGAAGCCGCGACGTTTGGTATAGGAGGTAGGCACGCTACCTACTACGCCAACCTCGGGGGCTATTATTAATTTGTTTAAATGAATTTCACCCCACCAACTGTGCCTCTATAAAAAAACTAGAACCAACCAGTAGCCTCTTTATTTATTAACTCCTTTTTTTCCGACTACCAAAAAGGAATATTCTTTCAATCTTTATTTTATTTTTTAATTAAAATACATATTTATCATTAAATTTGTTATTCTTTTAGAACCCGCATTGGATTACTTCATTTAGTTTAATTCAAATAAATCTTTTCTTTATTAAATCTAGTTTTCTTCACTTTAAATCAGTTTATTTTTATTTTTTATCATTTAATGATAACAACTATTTTGTATTTGAAAACGAAAATTTGTAGAAAAAATTTTAAGTTAATTGAAAGAAAAGTAAAATATTGCTACTAAAAAATTTCAGCAAATCAGGGCACAAATTCCAATTGGCCCAAATTTGAATAGAAATGGAACTTCTTTGCTCACCCTTCGATTCATGAAGTGCGTTACGAAACGCTGCTTCAGGGCTCGCTCTGACGTGAGCAGAAGCTTGGCAAATTTGTTATTTTATTTTTACTCACCCGAGAACAAAAAACAACGTGACTTTTTATCTTCGAAAACCAGCTAATAAATCAGAAATTGTTTTGAACAAATCTGACTAATTTTCTAATCGTTATCGTTAATTTTGTTAAGAAGTTTCTCTTCTCTGCTGAATATTTATTTTCTTTGGATTGTGAAACTCTCCAATTTTGTGAATGAACGAAAAGGAATTCATATATGAAAATATATTGATTCTTGGATTATAGAAGTTAAAATGGGAGCCGTTGATAGGCCTACTCGTTTAGATTAGAGTAGAAGCGTTGACAAACTCACTCACGCGCATTCTTCTTAGGTATGCACGCGTTGCAAAAGACGAAAGAAAGGATTAAGAAAGATCGGATTAACCAGAGGAGAGGAGCCGACGGCCTCCGCAATTAACCAGCTTAATTTATGACTCTACCGACGGCTATTTTCACTCCCTCTCTTATATAGAACAGACAGACAAAAACAGTTTAAATTTGATCTTCAATCATTTCTGGAATTTATATCTAAATATAATAAAAGTCCGACTTTGGTGGTTCCAACATTTAGTTTTTCACTGAAGAGATAGATAGAAAGAAGAGAGTCAATTGTCTCAAACACTTGTATAGAGAGAGAAAGTATTGGTTTCATGTCAAAAATTCGATGTCGAGATTTTGATGGATATACACGTTTTGAGGTTCCCTGAATCCAAAAAAGTGGTTTCTGTCTGTGTGTGTGTGTGTGTCTGTGAACAAAATATCCCAAGAACCAAAAGAGCTAGGAAGTTGAAATTTTATATTTAAGTTAGGTATTCCCATGGGAGGTGACACGAAGCTTTTGAACAAAATCGGTCAAAGAGTACTAGTACTTTACTGATGCACTTTTTCAGTTTTTTTTTTTTCGATTTTCTCAAAATTCGCTGCAAGGATTATGATTAAAATTCAAAAATCAATTATTTTTTAGATGCTCTTTAAAAAGTATATTCTCATTTTGTCATTGAAATCTTCTGAAGACCACTTTACTCTTGTACTCCATAGAAAAGATAGAAATGGTTGCCATGGTATCAAAATATAAATATTTTCACATATAAATTTTACATCTAGAAAATCGAATGTACCGTACTGTCGGAAGCTAAATGCATGGCGCCACAAAAAATCTGGTGAGACAAGCATAGTACACAACTTTCGATTACCGAAGGTAAAAAGAAAGTTGTGTGCTGTGCGCCAGTCACACCAGATTTTTTTAGTTTTTTTTTCGATTTTGTCAAAATCCGCTCTAACGATTTTGATTAAAATTCAAAAATCAATTATTTTTTTAGATGCTCTTTAAAATGTATATTCTCATTTTGCCCTCAAAATTGTTTAAGAAGTGTAAAGAAGGAAAAATATAAATTACATAATAAAGTACAGGGGGTTATTATTACACCCTCGTGCGATTTCGCATGAGATTATTTCATTGTTTTTTTTTTACTTTCTCTTATTTATTTATTTTTTTTTTTTGGCACTTCAAACGTATCATCTTCTATAAAAATAGTTGAATAATCACGTGGGAAAACGTCTCTGGAAGTTCTTTAATATTGACGCCTACTGTAAGGGACATATGGCCCTTGAAGGTTTCTGATTTTTCTTTGGAGGACTTTGTGATAGTGATTTTTCCTTTTTTAAATTTTGTTTAATTTTATTTTGGAAATTTTGTTTAAATTTCTTTTCAAATTTTTATTTGATTTTTTTTTCTTTTCAAAATTTTTTGGTTTTTTTTCTTTTGAAAATTTTATTTAATTTTTTTTAATTTTTTTTCTTTTCGAAATTTTCATTTTTTTTTTAAATCAAAATTTCATTTGATTATTATTTTTTTTTTAAATTTTGCTTAATTTTATTTTGGTAATTCGTTTAAATTCCTTTTCAAATTTTTTTTTCAAAATTTTATTTGATTTTTTTTTTTTTTTTGAAAATTTTTTTCGTTTTCTTTTAATTTTATTTAATTTTTTTTTCTTTTCGAAATTTTCATTTTTCTCAAAATCAAAATTTTATTTGATTATATTATTATTTCTTTTTAAAATTTTGTTTAATTTTATTTTGAAAATTTTATTTGAATTTCTTTTCAAAAAAATTTTTTTTTTTTTTTCAAAATCAAAATTTTATTTGATTTTTTTTTACTTTTGAAAATTTTTTTAAATTTTTTTTGCAATTTTTTTGAACAACACTTTTCTAATATTGGAGTAACAACGATTCTTTGATCCGCGCTCATTTGTAAGCGCCCTTCTCCCCTCCAAATTTTTTTTTTTTTTTTTTGAGCTCCAGATTCCATAATCGCTATCCATTAAGATATTTAATATCTTATTATCTCTAACTGTTAATAGAGAGAGAAATTCTTTTTTTTTCTCTGCTCATGTTCGGATATACCGTTTCTCCCTCTGTAAGATTCCTGTTATGTGTTTATTATCCTTTCTCTCTCTCACTTGTCAAATGAGTCGTAATTTTTGGAATTTTATTACGAAATGAATAATTTTTTTTTCTTGAAATTTTTATGTTGAATTTATTATAGCCAAAGTATTTTTTTTCTTTTTGAACTATGAAATTAACTTTTATGTAGAAAGATTTATTTATTTATTTATATTTCAATTATTCAAGAAAGAGAAATTACAACATCAAACATCTTTATTAGGAAATTTAAATAAATAAATAAATAAATATACTATGGCGGTCCATTAGGTCGGGAGATTCTTCCCCTTTTAAAAAATATTTCAAATTCGATGTCGAGATTTTGATGGAAATACATGTTTTAAGCTCCCCTGAGTCCAAAATAGTGGGACCCGTAAATTGGTCTTTGTGTGTGTCTCTCTCTCTGTCTGTATGTAAGCATGAAGGAAATGAACGATGAAGTTGAAATTTTATATTTAAGTCCCGAACAGTTAAAGCTTTTGAACAAAATCGGCCAAAAAGGATTAGTACTTTAGTGAAGTACTTTTTCAGTTTTTTTTTTTCGATTTTTTTTCAAAATTGGCTGTAAAGATTTTGATTAAAATTAATAAATCAACTATTTTTTAGATGCTCTTTAAAAAGTATATCAGTAAAATTTTTCGTGAAAATTGTTTGAAGTACACTTTACTGATGTATTTCAGATTTTTCAAATTCATTTTCCGGCTCTTCGTTCCATAGAGCCAATGTTAAATCCCTATCTGGATTTGCATGTAAATTTCGATTGGTTGGAAACTTTTTATACATTTAATAAAATTTTTCCAATTCTTATGAAAATTTGTATTTATTTAGGATTCTCTATTGTGTATAAAATATCCAAATATGAGATTAAAATTTTGAAAAATAACCATAGTTTATTTCAAGCAGTCAACATTTAAAATAATACCCAGAGCTTTGAATTAATTGACTTTTACTTTTTTTTACTTATGAAACGCAAGTAATCAAGTTTGTATCTAAGGTGCTATGGGAAACTAAATATATATCGTTACAAAAAATCTGATGTGACAGCACAGTACTGTGTACAGTAGGCTAAACGACCAGTCACACAAGATCTTTTTATATTTGATTGTTCAGAGCACCTTTATTCATCTGGTTAATCGATTTTCTTATTGAGGGGATACTCGCTATTTCTATATCTAGGGAATGAAAATGGATGCTTAATTTTATAAAATTCAATTTTTTTAATCACAATCCAAACTTATTTTTACTTTCTCTTATTACTCTTACATAAAAAAAAAAAAAAAAAAAAAAAACTCGCTCATAGAAAATATCCTCCAGCATTACTGGATTTCAACCAAATTAAGATCATCATTAGATGTTAATAAAGAGAGTTTATGTTTATAATTTGATACTGATTGATGCTAGCATATAGATGTCAGAGGGATGACAAACATAAATACACACACACAGACACTCGCATGCACAGTGTTTGTTTTTAATATTCATCGGATAGGGGAGAAATACACATGTAGCGGTATCAGTCACTTGGTACCGAGTGCCCTGAGTACATGTGTTGTGACCGGAGGTCTGTCTGTGTGGTCTCTTCGTTGGGACCTCCGACGAATTAAGTCATTAGGCCTAGGCCGTCAGTCCCCCTCCGGGGCCTCCGGGCCCCCGTGCGATACGCATCGCCCCCACCTGTCACAGTCTGATGTGGACACCAATCCAACAACAAAAAATAAAATAAAATAAATAAATTGAAACTTTTCAAATTTAGAGAAATATCCGTGAACTTAACCAGGCTTTTTTTTTGTTTTCAGTACAAATACATTTACAAATTATAAGAATTTGTGGCTTATATTGAACGTTATTACTAACTTGTCAATCTACTTCTAATCAACCTCATATTGACTTTAGAATATTACTTTCTCTTACCCTATATATGAAATATATAGAGAGAGAAAGTATTGTTTTGATTTATAAAGGCTAGGCACACATTGAACTTGTGAGTTAACTCACTCCATTGAAGTTACACTGTTATAGTTTCATTTTTATTTGGAATACAAACATGTGTTATTAGGCCAAGACAGAAGTAAACTTACAATTGTAGTTCGAAACTCTCTAAGAGCCATTGCACTTAAACCTGTATTTTAAAATTTCGCCGAACCCTCTCAAATGGGAATTGGCGTTTCATTGGTTTAAATCTTCTCGGCTTCTTTCCCGCAATTCCAAATTTAATTAATATTGATAGATTGGGGGATTCGGTTTCCAAGTCCAATAAATATTTATTTATTGGAGTCGGGAGGGATAAAACCAGCGTTTGTAGAACACCTTTACACTTTTATTCTAAGCAGACGTTTCGGTAACCATCTTCAGTGCCAATGAAAGTTTTTAAGGTGCCCCTGTCATATATATAATAATATTGTAATGCATAAGAAGTACCGCCTGGAGCGCATTATATGCAATACAATATTAATATAGGACCTATATGTCAGGGATACCTTAAAAACTTTCATTGGCTCTGAAGACGGCAACTGTTATGGTTACAGATACATCTAGAGGAGGCAATGGCTAAGCCGGCTAAGCTGAGGATTACGGAGACCGAAGTCTCAACACGGCTTGGGTTCAAATCCAACTTGCCGCAAATAATTCAAAAACACCCTGCTGAAATCTCTTGGGGTAGGAAAGGGAGATAGCCCCACCGTGGTATCACAAAGGGCCTAATTGGCCTAAGTGTGTTCCCTCTCTGGGAACGGCCACTTCAACCTAACCGACCGAAACGTCTGCTTAGAATAAAAGTGTAAAGGTGTTCTACAAACGCTGGTTTTATTCCTCTCGGCTCCAATCTCATATACTCAGCATACAATTGAATATTTATTTAAACATTTGGATACTAAAGGGTATAAATAAATATACCTGGAACCCCATATGCAATACAATTTTTCATTTTTTTATTTTTTATTATACTCTTTTGGTTACATAGAGTTTACACTATATTATTTTAAATAAGTATCTATGGGTTCTGGCGGGCGTTTAACAGTCTTGTTTCTTGAGGGCCACCTATCCCGATTCTCAGCACTTACTTAACAACTCGGATCTTGATATAGCATTCTCTTGTCAAGTTCTTTCCTTTTTAAATTTATTAATGAAAGAGTTTAAAAAATAATAATTAAATTTCCTTTTTTTAATTAGTATTTATTTATTTTATATTTATTATAAGTTGATTAATGTGTTTCTATCTCTTTATATTTATTATACATTTTTATTTATTAGAAATGATATCGATAGTGAAATCTATACTTTACTCTTTAAATGATTTCAATGAGTTAGCAATTTTTTTTTTTTTTTTTTTTTTGTTTATTGAGATTTTGACCTGTGATATCTTAATATTTAAATTATATAATATTGACGTGACTTTTAAAACGGTATTTGACATTTATTAATTTCGGGCCCCTTATGGATTTCAAAATCGAAAATTATTTTATTTTATTATTTTTTTTTTTTTTTTTGCTAGACTCAATTAGGGTTGTCTGTCCTGTCATAAATGAAATAATAATGATCATCATTAATTATGACATAACTCGAATGTCAATTCAAAAGAGAGAGCTCGTTATAATTGTTAAACAAATGGCTCCAAAAAGATTGGAATCTTTTTTTTTTTATTAAAATAATCGAAGAAAAAAATCATAAAAGGCCACGATGATGTTAGATAAATGAAAAATAAAACATCAATATTCCCATGTGTATATTTAGTAAAACTATAGCTTATTTTAAACTATAATTTTGGAATTTTATAGCAAAATGATTTTTTATTTTGTAACTAAGGGATTCTGTTTTGGTTGGGAAGCGACTTATAATCAATTGGAAAAAGTTTCAAAGGGGGACCCCTTTTGAATCGAAATTGACATGTAAATCCCCATAGGAATTTAACATTGGCTCTATGGAAGGCAGAGCCTGAAAATGAATTTGAAAAATCTGAAATATGGCACATCAGTAAAGTGTACTTCAGACAATTTTCACGAAAAACTTTAATAATATACTTTTTAAAGAGCATCTAAAAAAGAGTTTATTTATGAATTTTAATAAAAATATTTACAGCCAATTCTGAGAAAATCGAAAAAAACAGAAAAAGTACATCAGTAAAGTACTAGTACTTTTTAGCCGATTTCGTTCAAAACCTTATTTTCACGCCTCAGAGAGGTGCCTAACTTAAATATAAAATTTTAACCTCGTATCTCATTTCCTTCATGCTTAAAAATGTACACAGAGACTCACTTTTTTGAACTCAGGAGAACTCAAAATCTCGACATCTAATTTTTGACATAATCGCATTACTTTCTCGTTATATATAACAAATATATAGGTAAGAGAAAGTAAAAAGGATGATTTTTTAAAGTTTATTTAATTTATGTAAAATTTAATCAAATTAATAAATAATTTGGAAAATTTTACTTTTCGGATGATTCATTCAATTCAATTAAATTCGATATATAAACAATTATGAAGTAGCAATGACCTGGCAAATTTAAAGTAAAAGTACGAATTAAAAAAAAAAAAATCATTACGTCAATCACACTTTTAAATATATAATTTAACTTAATTTGTTCGTTTTTTTCCCCCCCTCCTACTAAGTAAATAAAGGTTAAACAAAAAAAAAACCAAGTGTATAAATATTGTTATTATTATTATTATCAAATCGATCAAAGCAAAAACTTAGTAATTAAACAAAACGCTCAAAAGGCCAATTAATCATTTGATGATTTCATTTCATTTATACTATTTTCAAGTATTATCATTTAATTAATTAAAATTGATTTGATGGATCTAGAGCTCTACATTTATAAGTAGGGTGTTTCATTTCACTCAACGGCAAGAGATTAAATTTTAATCACTTTAAAAAAAAATCTGAATGAAATATATTCCCTTTTAAAATATATAATTTCAAAACAATTGGTTTGATATTGTATCCTAAATTTTTCGAATTAAGATTATAACTCTTAAACGGTCCATTCGCTTTCAAACCGGTATATGATCATTCATAAGTGTATGATGGTTTTAAATCGTCCTCTAACATCCCGTTTATCAATCAAATCTCAATCTATACGATCAGTTTGAAAGCAAAAAAAAAATCTGGTGTGTAGAGATACCAGGTATATTTAGTTTCCCATAGCACCTTAGTTTACTTGACAACTTGCATTTCATAAGTAAAAAGTAAAAAAGTCAATTGATTCAAAATTTCCATTGGCTTTGTGTATTTTAAATGTTGACTGCTTCAAATAAACTATGGTTATTTTTCAAAATTTTAATCTCATATTTGGATATTTTATTCAAAATAGAGAATCCTAAATAAATGCAAAATTTCATAAGAATTGGAAAATTATTTTAAATTTGTAAAAAGTTCCAAAGGGGACCCCCTTTTGAATCGAAATTAACATGCAAATCCCCATAGGGATTTAACATTGGCTCTATGGAAGAAAGAGCTGGAAAATGAATTTGAAAAAATCTGAAATACATCAGCAAAGTGTACATCAAACAATTTTTACGAAAAATTTTACTAATGTAAAAAATAGTTTATGAATTTTTTTTTTTGCAAAAAACATTCACACTTTTACTTTTTCTCATTCACACTCACACACACATTCACACTGTCTTTTCGGCAACTCAGGCCATTTAAGACATTTACGATATCCTTTATTGATTTAATATACATATATTGGGGTCCAGCCATTCT
The DNA here is from genome assembly GCA_023213315.1 of Euborellia annulipes. Classification (NCBI taxonomy): domain Eukaryota; kingdom Metazoa; phylum Arthropoda; class Insecta; order Dermaptera; family Anisolabididae; genus Euborellia; species Euborellia annulipes. The sequence goes on from JAKCPI010025137.1 coordinate 16,396, forward strand.
TATTTAAGCCATTTGGCATCCAAAAGGCTTAAATAAAATCATCGGACTGCCTGGGGTCCGAACCCGCGACGTTTGGTATAGGAGGTTAGCACGCTAACCTCTACGCCAAGCCCCGAGGGCCCGAAAAATTTTACTGATGTAAAAAATAGTTTATGAATTCTATTTAATTAAAATGGGAAAATATATTAAATTTTGTTACCATGGTAACCATTTATTCCTCTTATCTTTTGCCTATGAAGTACATGAGTAAAGTGTGCTTCAAAAAATTTCACGGGCAAAATGAGAATATACATTTTAAAGAGAATATAAAAAAAATTGATTTTTGAATTTTATTCAAAATCCTTGGAGCAAATTTTGAGGAAATCGAAAAAAAAAAACTGAAAAAGTACTTCAGGAAATTACTACTACTTTTTGGCCGATATTGTTCAAAAGTTTATTTCAACTGTCCGGGAGAGTACCTAACTTCAACTTCATAGCTCATTTGCTTAATGCTTAAAATCGTTACTTACAGACGATTTTTTTTTTTTTGGGCTCATGGGATCCTCAAAACATGTATTTCAATCAAAATCTCGACATCGAATTTTTGACATATATTCACAATACTTTCTATATATTACATATATAGATAAGGGAAAGTAATAAAGAAATCTTTTAATTATATAGCTAAAATAATTACTTTTATATAAAAAAAAAAAAAAAAAATTGCGATAATACCGTAATAAAAAATTACAAAATCAAAGAATATAAAATTCATAATAAAATGAGGAAATTTTATTTTTCTTTCAACGTCGGAAGCTCTTTAGCCATCAACAATTATGATGATAAATGGCATTTCTTAATCGAATATTAAAATTTTTAGCCGATTCCAAAAAATAATTAGATAAATAAAGAAATATTTTTTTTAATTCTTCACAGATCTGTTAATTTTATAAACCCTATTTATTTTTTATAGACCCTCTGAGCGAAATGAGGGGAGGGGGATGTCTAATTAGCAAGCATCAAAAATTAATTTCCACCCCTTTATGTCCCTTTTTTACCCTTGTGTGTGTGTTTACTTGCTTCAGTGTGAGGAAAAGAGGGATAGTTAATTTAAAAGCAAAGGGATGTTTAACCTTTTAAGAGGGATGTAAAGCAATGATGCTCATTTCAAGAGAGAGAGAGGGGAGGTCACTTAAGAGTTCACTCTCCCCCTCTCTCTCTCTCTTTTGAGACATAAAAGAAAGAGAGAGAGGGAGTCATTAGGTGGGTTAACTCTTTTGCGAGTCACGCTAACGCTCCTCTCTCTCATTCAAAGTGTAACGATCATTCAAGAAGCCTATATAATTTCCAAATGCCCATCTGTCGGTTTAACTTGGAATTCTTTCCTATTTCGGAATAAGAAGAATTTTTTATTAATGTTGGTAAGGAACGAAGAAAAGAGCTAGATTTATTTCGTTTATTAAGGCACTTCAAGCCGACGTTACGGTCAGATACAGACACACTTCGGCCATGAAGATGGTCGTATATCTGACCGAAACGTCGGCTTGAAGTTTCTTAATAAACGAAATAAATCTAACTGTAATTGCTCATTTCTTCATACCTTTACTACAAGTTCAGCTATCCACCTCATTCTAATATATTATTTTTGATGCATACAGTGAAATCGCTCTTAACCGGCCTAGTCGAGACCGAGACCCTGGCCGGCATTGGCGTAGCCAGAAATTTTTGATGGGAGGGATCAAGAAATTTTTTTTTAAATTTAAGATTATTTTAGGGTATTTATAAATGATTTTGGTTTGTTTTTTTTAGCTAGAGTAAATTATTATATTTTACTTTCTCTTACCCTATATGAAATATAATTTCTATTAAATATTTAGTCATGGCTTGGGTCCCATGGGGGGGGGGGGGGGGGAGGTTTGAACCCCCAAATCCCCCCCCTGGCTACGCCTATGCTGGCCGGATACCCGTTTGGCCGGTTAATCCGAGGTTTCGGTGAAAAATTCATTTTCATCATCCTAACTCGCTCATTTTTACTTTCTCTTACCTATGTATATATGTAATATATATATAGAGAGAAAGTATTGGATTCATGTCAAAAATTCGATGTCGAGATTTTGATGGATCTTCACGTTTTGAGGTCCCCTGAATCCAAAAAAGTGGTTTTTCGCGACATGGTCTGTCTGTGTGTGTGGGTGTGTGGGTGTGTGTTCAATTTTAAGCATGAAGGAATTGAGCTATGAGGTTGGAATTTTATATTTAAGTTAAACACCCCCCGGGACCGGAAAAATAAGCTTTTAATCAAAATCGGCCAAAGAGTATTAGTACTTTACTGATGTACTTTTTCAGTTTTTTTCGATTTTCTCAAAATTTGCTCCGATTTTTTTTTAAATTCAAAAATCAATTATTTTTTAGATGCTCTTTAAAATGTATATTCTCATTTTGCGATTGAAATCTTCTGAAGACCACTTTACTCTTGTATTTCATAGGGAAGATAGGAGAAATGGTTGCCATGGTAACAAAATATAAATATTTTCCCACACTTATAAATTTTACATCTGAATTCAAATGTTCCGTACTGTCGGGAACTAAATATATGTCGACACAAAAAATCTGGTGTGACAAGCACAGAACACAACTTTCGATTACCGAAGGTAAGAGAAAGTTGTGTGCTGTGCGCCAGTCACACCAGATTTTTTGTTTAAGAGATCTCAAGCCTATGTACAGTGAGGGAAAATTTTAAATCCCACCCATGCGTTTTTCTACTTGTGATTATTTCATTGTTTTTAAAAAATATTACATATTTTTTAATGGCATCTTTCACGATTCAATCTTAGAAAATTTCCAATAAAGATTTTCATTTTCTTTTATAAAATCAATGATATAATCACAAGTAGAAAACATGGGTGGGACTTAATATTGTCTCTCACTGTACCTGGTAGTAGAAAAAATAGCCTGGGAAGCAAGCGAGTAAACAAACTTGGGAATACCTTCCCCTACCTCTTCACCATTTTGCACCATACAGTTTAATTAAAATACAAAAAAAAAAAGAAATATATAAAATATGTGTAATAATAGGATAAATATATGTAGTTTATACTAGTTATGCGATAGGCCGGTTAATCCAAGGCCCGGTTGATCCGAACCCAGATAAGAGGAGTTGTACTGAATTAATATTTTCTCATATATATATATATATATATATATATTATTTATTTATTTTTCTCATTCACACTCACATTCACACAATCTTTTCGGCAACGTAGGCCATATAAGACTTTTACGATAACCGTTATTTATGAATTAGTCCATATTGGGATCCAGGCATTCTTATTTAAGCCATCTGGTATCCAAATGGCTTAAATAAAATCATCGGACTGCCTGGGGTCCGAACCCGCGACGTTTGGTAATACGAGGTTAGCACGCTAACCTCTACACCAAGCCCCGAGGGCTATATTTTATTTAATAAAACTTCAGTATTGAATATTTGGAAAAGAGGGGAGTGACGAGAATTCATTGGCCATTCACAAATATTTTTTTCACTCCCCTCAGTGAAACTCACCAATAGCATCAATACAATACTGAAGTAATTTAAAATATATAAAAATAATGGAAAATTGAATAAAAAAACATTCTCCCCGCTAAAATTCGCATTTGAATATAATTTAAATTCCACAAATAAAAAAAAAAAAATATGACAAAAAAGAGAGAGAGCGAAGACGAGCAGATGGGTTTAATCTTAACATTGAACTTTAAAACGTCACTTAAATATCTCTAAAGAGAAAAGAGAGGAGAGAGAGAGAGAGAGAGAGAGAGACAAGATAAATGATTTCCTATTTTAATGCTGATATCTAACATATGTTTTCTTTTCCTTTTTTTTTTTTAATAAATAAATAAATAAATATATAATTAAATTGCCCAATTGAATTGATGATAAATTCATTAGACAAGTGTTTATTTCGCATTAGCGAAATTTAATTTGTAGCTCATATAATATTGAATCACTATGCTCTTTAATTAAACAACCGTTTATTTATTTAAAGGGACCAATAGGACAAATAAATTTTTATCCAAAAAAAGGTTTTCTCCCTATTTAATGAATAAATAAATCGATTTCTTTTTTTTTTTTTTGAAACTTTTATTTCATTATTTATTTAGTGATTTGTTATATCCCTATTATTATAATAATTATTAATGGAAGGCAAGAAGGAAATATACCAGAAAAAATCTGGTGTGAGCACAAACTTTCTCTTACCCTTCGGCGTGTCACACCAGATTTTTTGTGTCGAGATATATTTAGTTTCCCATTAGCACCTTAACCACTTGCATTTCTTAAGTAAAAAAAGTAAAAAAGTCAATTGATGACCCCTTTTGAACTGAAATTAACTTGCGAATCCCCATAGGGATTTAACATTGGCTCTAATGGAAGGAAGAGCCGGAAAATGAATAGTAAAAATCTGAAATACATCGATACTTCAAAAGATTTCAAGGGCAAAATGAGAATATACATTTTAAAGAGCATCTAAAATATGAATTGATGACTTATGAATTTTTATCAATATCGTTGGGATCGAATTTTGAGAAAATCGAAAAAAACTGAAAAAGTACATCAGTAAAGTACAAGTACTCTTTGGCCGATTTTGCTTACAAGCTTATTGTCACGTACTTCGGGAGATGCCTAACTTAAATATAAAATTTCAACCTCTTAGATCATTTCCTTCATGCTTAAAAATGTCCACACAGATACACTCACAGGCACACAGATAGATCAATGTTGCGGGACCCACTTTTTTGGACTCAGGGGACCTCAAAACATGTATAGTCCATCAAAATCTCAGGGTACATCAGTAAAGTACTAGTACTCTTTGGCCGATTTTGTTTAAAAGCTTATTTTCACAACTTGGGGAGGTGCCTAACTTAAATATATAATTTCAACCTCTTAGCTCATTTCTTATCTATAAAATCTCGACATCGATTTTTTGACATGATCGCAATACTTTCTCTCTCTATATATTTCATATATAGGGTAAGAGAAAGTAAAAAGAAACCAATATTATTTCATTAATTCAATAATAAATTGTAATCATTTGTTGACGTTTCGGTTTTAACCATCATCGGAGCTACAAGATGGAATTTAGTGCATGCGATTTTTATTTGTATATTATATATATATATCGATATTTATAAAAATTTTTCCCGCCTGCACTAAAAAGCGAAAATTTTTTTTTAATATCTATCTATATTAGGGTCCGACCGAAACAAGATTTTCAGCCGAAACCGAAACCGAATATTCGGCCTCAACCTTAGTTTCGGCCGAAACCGTAACCGAAACCGAATATTCGGTCGGTTCCTAATCTATATACAGTATATGTATATAATATATATACCTAAAGGGCCATAGCTAGAAATTCTTTTCTAAGGGGGGTTCGAATGATCCGTGAGATAATCCCCTCCCATCCAAGTGAATAAATATTAAAAAATATAACATTTTTTTTTATAATTTCAAACAGTATCTAAAAAAAAATTTCTTAAATGTTCAAAATTTCTGGGAAGGGGAGGGAGGGGTAAGAACCCTCATGTGAAATACATCTTCTGGCTGTAGGCCTACATATATTTAGTATCAAAAATATACTTACAAAAATATAAACTGTTTATATTCAAATTATATATTGAATCTTAAACTCTAATTCATTTGAAAGTCTCAAAAAATTTTATTTAAACCCCCCCCTTTCTTGCACTACTGGACTTTATTGTTGAGAAGGTTGTATATACCGCTAGATAGATCAATGAATGAATATTTTGATACTCTTTTTTTTCCTCGAAGGTTAATTACATAATGTACAAGCATAGAAGGGACAAAAAAAATTTAATATCTTAATTCCATTTAATTAATCATTTAAAAAAAAAATTTAATTTGATCGGTTTAACTATCCAACATTCTCTTCGTCTTAAAAAATTTTTTATTATTATTATTAGGCACTGTTAAAGTTTGTAGATATATTTTTACTTTCTCTTACCTATATATGTAATATATAGAGAGATCATGTCAAAAATTCGATGTCGAGATTTTGAGGTCTTCTGAGTCCAAAAAAGTGGGTCCCGCAAATGGTGTGTGTCTCTTCTCTGTGTGGGTGTGTGGGCATTTTTAAGCATGAAGGAAATGATCTAGGCGGTTGAAATTTTATATTTAAGTTAGACACCTCTCTGAGGCGTGAAAATAAGCTTTTGAACAAAATCGTCCAAAAAGTACTAGTACTTTACTGATGTATTTTTTCAGATTTTTTTCGATTTTCTCAAAATTCGCTCTAACGATTTTGTTTAAAATTCATAAATCGACTATTTTTTTTAGATGCTCTTTAAAATGCATATTCTCATTTTCTCCTTGAAATCTTTTGAAGCATACTTTACTCTTGTACTCAATAGGAAAGATCTTAGATTTTTTCAAATTCATTTTCCGGCTCTTCGTTCCATAGAGCCAATAGTTAAATCTCTATGTAGATTCTCTCTTTCTAAGCGTTTTAAATTCCCTTTCCCCCTTCTCCCCGCGTGGGGGGAATGTTAATTTCCTATAGGATTTGCATGTTAATTTCGATTCAAAAGGGGGTCCCCTTTGGAACCTTTTAAACATTTAATAAAATTTTTCCAATTCTTATGAAATTTTGTATTTATTTATGGATTCTCTATTGAGTATAAAATATCCAGATATGAGATTAAAATTTTGAAAAATAACCATAGTTTACTTCAAGCAGTCAACATTTAAAATGCAAGTAGGGTAACTAAGGGGGGGTGCTATGGGAAACTAAATATATCTCGACACAAAAAAATCTGGTGTGACAAGCACGGTGCACAAAGTTGTGTGCTGTGCTCCAGGTCACACCAGATTTTTTCTCATTATACTACAATCAATACAATAAGCAATAAAACTTCAAAAATTAAATTTTGGAAGTTGTTCAAAAAAACAAAAGGAATTTTAATTAAAATTTTTTATACCCTTAAAGATGAAAGCATTTTTTCGTGTCCCATATGTGGGTGGGAGTAGGCGGGCATTTGGCGGATTATCCGCGTGTCTAATAGTATTTGCGTAGCGCGAGAGAGGCTTAAGAACAAACCCGGCTCGTAGGAACAGCAAGTCAAAGAGAGATAGAGAGACCACCCAAGTAGTGAGTGAGAAAGAGAGAGAGAGAGAGAGAGAGAGAGAGTGAGTGAGCCCCAAGGGCCTTGAGGCCCCGACCGAGCAATTAATCGATTAGCGGAGGGGAAACGACTCCCCTCCCCTCCCCTCTCCCCTCTTCATTCTCAATAGTCACCTTTATTTCACTCGTCGCCCGCCCCTCCTCCTCCCCACAATTTTTTTTACAAATAAATTTTATATATATATGATTATTTTTTTATTATAGGTTGATGACGGGTTAAATATTTCAAACACTGATTTTTTTTCTCTCTCTCTCTCTTGTATTTGAATTATTAATTCACGATGACGTCATTATTGTTAGTGATTTTTCCCAACATTAGTATTTAAATATTATTTATCTTTTATGAAGTAATTTAGAACATTAGATAAAAAATTTATAAAAAAATTTTAATCTAAATTTTATTTATTTTTACTTTCTCCTACCCTATATATAAAATAAATATATATGCGATTATGTCAAAAATTAGATGTCAAGATTTTGATGGATATACATGTTTTGAAGTCGCCTGAGTTCAAAAAAGTGGGTCCCGCAAATTGGTCTATCTGTGTGGGTCAAGGGCGCATGTAGAATTTTTCTCGGGGATGGGGGGGGGGGGGCGAACTCAAAAATTTACCGCAGGAAAATTTTTTTTTGACGAAACTAATTTTTTTCGCACGGCGGGAAAATATTTTCCCCTGCCATGAAATTCATTTTATTTTTTTTTTTTTTAATACGAAATTTTTTCCGCCCTGCAAAAAAAAAAAAAATTTTGACGAAGCTAAATTTCTTCGCAGAGCGGGAATTTTTCAATTCATTTTACCTTTTTCCGCCCTGGGATTTTCCGCCTTTTTCGAATCGAAGTATCGATATTGGCTATACACCCGTATATATGTATGTAGAAATTTCGGGGGAGGGTCCTCTCGCCCCCCTCTTATATACGCCCCTGGTGTGGGTGTAACGATTTTTACCATGAAGGAATTGAGCTACCGGATTGAAATTTTATATTTAAGTTGGATACCCTCCCAGACCCTCAAAATAAGCTTTTGAACTAAATCGACCAAAAAGTACTAGTACTTTACTAATGTACTTTTTTTAGTTATTTTTTTTTTCTTCGATTTTCTCGAAATTCGTTCCAACGCTTTTGATTAAAATTAAAAAATCAATTATTTTTTACATACTTTTTAAAATGTATATTCTCATTTTTCCCTTGAATTGTTTTGAAGCACACATTATTATATTTTTTCTTGACAATTTAATTTCAAAATATCGTGGGAGGGAGATTCAACCACCCCTCCAAAATCTTAAAAAAAAAAAAAAAAAAAATTGAATAAAGAGAAATAAAATTTTAAAAGCTGTTAGAAATTATAAAAAATATTTTTATATTCTTTAATTTGGGGTGAGGAGGGGCTGGGGGGGGCAATCGGTTGGAATAAAAAAAACCCTACCGAAAAAATTAAATTAAACAAAATAAAATATTAAATTTTTGTTTTTCCCAAAACTCAAAGAAACAAAAAAAAAAAAAAAAAAAAAAACACTAATGATCAAAATAAAATCTACTACACAAATTCCAGTCAAATTTTTTTTTTTTATTATAAATAGTTTTTGAGAAAGAAAGAAAAAAAAAAGAACTAGTCCTGGAGGAAATTCTTTCACGATTACAATACTTTATTATCATATTTAGATAATAAAATTTAAAAAAAAGCATCTTTTTTTTAACTCATATATTTCATTAGCTAGATATGAAAAAAAATTCCTTAAAAAAAAAAAAAAAAAAACAAAGTTCATCAAGTCTATCCCATGAAAAAGTAAAAAAAATTCTTAATCTTGGCTCACTCAATCACTTTAACATTCTTTTGAATGATTTCTTGCGTCCTGGCCAAGTCCTCTACCCCTATCCACCCTCATATCAAAAATTTTGCTTTACTCATAACTCTTTTTATAAGCCTATTTAATTTATTTTTGCGTGCGTTTAACCCGACGTTTAACAACCAAAATTTTTTAATCCGAACAAAAAAAAAATATATTTTATTCATACATCAATTTTACTTTATACTTTTTTTTTCTTATCAAGTTGTTTTTTTTTATTTGTTCTCTATGTAGAATGAAATGATTTGTTTAAATTTGTATAACAAGTCTTAAAATGTAGATTGTAATCGTTTGCTAAAGGGGATTTAAATAATAATAAACAAATGCATTAAAATAGCGAGCGCTAGGCCTATAAAAAATTTTTTATATAAAAATCGAGTAGAATTCTACTCAAACTACAAACCTGTCAAAAAGAAACCATTGTTTTCATAGTTAATTTGAGATATGAATGGGATTCCCAGGAGCAGCAAAAATAAATTATTAACGTTTCGTATATCTCTCATCTACTTCTTCAGGGCTAACAATTGATGAATTTTTATATTGTTGATTTTATAGTGAATGGATTCCTAACTGATAAAAATTAAATTTTTGCAGATTATTATTTGGACATTGTTGTTGGTTTTTGTTCTTGACGATATTATTAACTTTGTTTAGTTTTTTCTTAGTATAACCGTCTGTTGTCAATGCAACTTACTTCAATAAAATGTTTTCTCGTCTTGCAAACAAAAATTAAACTTCGGCTTACTGGTTAATATTTTAAGGGGAAGAGGGGAGGGGGGGGGGTAAAAATTTACTGAACACTTGTAATAAAATTAACTGTTTGTTAGCTATAAAGAAATAAGTAGCAGGCTACCTGACAGGTGTAACCTACGACAAAAACAAATTAATTTTTATTTTCAGCTGCCTGGACCGGGGAATCCCAATTGTTTTTATTATTTAGAAATTAAATATTCTTTTTGAAATTTTTCTAACTTATTTTTAGTTCGAAATATTTTTTTATTATTTTTTCCCTTTGAAGTAGGCATAGAAAATTCTTAAAAGTCAGCAACTATATAAGTAAGAGATGTTATTAATTAATAGATAGGAATTTCCTCATCGATAGGGAGGGAAAAAGCGAATCGATAGTTTCCTAACTTTATTTATTCCAAATGAGGAGATTAATCAATGCCTCCACCTGGACGACATCATTCACTTTCTTTTTTTTTTTTTTTTAATTCATCATCCCTTCTCCAGAGGAATTTTTAAATCAAATTTTATAAAAGAATCTTAAAATCGCCGCCATTTAATTAAGAGCTAAAACTGTTCTCTTATTATTTCTAAAAGATGGCGTTAATATCGTGTCTACTTTGCCAGTCAGTAAACTTGTTTTTGTGTGCCTGTCAATAGGTCTGTTCGTTTCGCTTACCATTGCAGTATAATTTACACATTTTTGCCCTGTATTCTGTTTGTTTCATTTTTGCACGCTAGCAAAACTTGCACCTTTTGACCAAGATAGCGTGCACTTTTTACCATGGCAAGTGAAACGAACAAACCTAATTCCATTTATTTTGATTTTCTGATTTATTTAGTTAATATTTAATAAAAATCTCCCTCCCCTTGGTGGAGATATTGACAAATATCAATATTGTTAACCTAAAAGCCAAGAGGAGTGGATTCGAATTACAAACAGTTTGATGAACATTTATTTAAATTATTTAGATACCAAATGATTTAAATAAATGTGCCTAGATAATTTATACCGTAAAAAATAAATGAATATCGAAATATTCCTTAAAATTATTTAAGATACGAATTCAAACGACATTTCTATCTATTAAGATGGCCATTAAAAATTAATTTAATAAATAAGTGAAGCGAGAATCTCTACCTCTACTACAGAGGCTTTACCGTTATAGGCTCACCACGAGTGACTCGAGTTAAGACACATTTTTCTTTAATGCGAATTTATTCCATAGCCAAATAATAAAATTAAAAACCTTGAAATAAATTTTTATTCCGGCTGCTAATCCGATATCATTGGGGTCAGCTGGTTGATGATTGCAGGGCTCAGCATCTATGGTTAAGTGAGACCAGATGTGACCTGCGCTCGCTAATCCGAGGACCCCAATGACAGGGCGGAAACCGCAAGAAAGAAACCGCATCCCTTCATACACACACATACCCCTTCCATTTGGAAACAAGGGAGGTGAAATTAACGTGTTTTAAAATACCCTTTGACCATGATCATTATTCCATTATCATATCATTCATTGAAATATATTATACAATTGTTTTCTCAGGATAATTTTAGTCTCTCGTCATTTAGATCAGGGTTGGACAACGTTTTCGAGTAGAAAAAATTTTCATTTCGTTCACGGGCTACATTAAATAATTTTCTGACTTATGAATGAAGTAAATTATTTTATTTATTTAAGTCTGAGGACAGGAGTACCTCTTGTGATTAAATATTATTTAGAAGAGGTGATATTTTTTCAATGTATTATTTATTGGTATAAATACTCGTTTAGACTCCCGAAACATCATCGGCTTTAGAGTGGAAATAAATTAGGCCTGAATATACCTAAAACACAAGCGTTTTTATTATTAATTAAATACCTATTTCGACTCTTGTTGTGCCATCTTCAGAAGTAATTTTTACTTTCTCTTACCTCTCTCTTTATATCTTAATATATATAGAGAGAAAGTATTGGATTCATGTCAAAAATTCGATGTCGAGATTTTGATGGATATACACGTTTTGAGGACCTGAATCCAAAAAAGTGGTTTTCGAGTCTATGTTCAATTTTAACCATGAAGGAATTGAACTATGTGGCTGAAATTTTGTATTTAAGTTAGACACCCCCCTGGAGCTTAAAAATAAGCTTTTAATCAAAATCGATCCAAAAGTACTAGTACTTTACTGATGTACTTATTCAATATATCGGTGGAAACTAAATATTAATCGACACACTGTGACGAGCACAGAACACAACTTTAAATTTCCTAAAGCAAGAGAAAGTTGTGTGCTGTACCAACATTCACACCAGATTTTTTTAATGACATTTTTTTGAAACCTTAGAGAATAAATATACTTCTCTTCTCTTCCGTCATTAGTGTCAGACTTGACACGTTGTTACTCTGAGTAACTTTCATGGGAGTAATACTGAGGTGGGTTTCTATTACCTTCCTCAGGAGGAAGCATCTCAAATAGAGTTGGATAATTTTTTGCCATGGAGTGGATTTGAACTCGAGTTGTCTCCTACTAAGCTTAACTGCTTTATCCCCTCGGCTAATCGCCTCCTCGTAAACTTAACTTCTATTAAATTTATTATTTAGTGATTTATAATATGCTCAGGGGTCCACATATTGTGGGCACGTGGATGGCGACCACGAGCTGCCCTAGCTGAGACTGGCAGTACTTCTTTTCTTTGTATGTCAGTCTCTTCCCTTCTATATTTTCAACAGGCGACAGACCGTGCGCCGGGCCGGTCTGTTCTATCCCTTCCCGGTCGCAAAACCCCCACCCCTCCCCCGACACCTCACCGCGATTTATAAAATGCTAGATAATGGAAATTTTAGACAGAAAAATAGATTTTCTTCAAATTCAAATCGTTAATAATTGTCTCTCTATTTATTTAAGCCCAAGTGCACTAAAGTAGTTTATAAGTCAGCGAGTGAATTTAGCCCTGTCAAGTTGAACATGGACAGGGACACAGCAGGTGACATTTGTCCTCATCATCATCATCAGGATGATCGTGTGTTGAGACCCGCAAGAACCTCAAAGAGTCATTAATCGTGTCCAAAAAGCAAGCACCGTGACCCAAAGGGGACATCCTTCTCTTCTCTCTCTCTCTCTTCGTCTCTCTTCTTCCATTTTTCACGAATTCCACAACGAATTTAATATCTCTATAATATTATCCGTATCAAAAATAAATTGGATAGAAATTAAATTTTAAAAAGTGTGAATTTTTTTTTGTTTTCTATTATTAATTTTTAAACAAAGAAAATTCCTCTTGATTATGAATAAGGACACCGTGTTGAATTTATTTAAATGAATATATCAAATATTTTTCTTTATTTGCTTTCGGTTGCCTTATTCTCCTAATTGATGATTTTACATTCATCCACTACTTCTGGAAACTAAAACAAAATAAATAAAATTTGAAGTGCCAAAAAAATCGCGTGTATAAATATTTAACTAAATGCTGTGATTATGAGATTGAAGTGGAGAGGAATGAAAGCAGCTGTGTCACCTTTACACCGCAAATATTTCAGAAATCTGGAACAGTCAGCAAGCAATATTCTTTCGGCTTTTGGCCTTTTTTTAACTTTCTCTTACCTCTATATATATGTTAATATATAGAGAAAGTATTGGTTTCATGACAAAAATTCGATGTCGAGATTTTGATGGATATATACGTTTTGAGGTTCCCTGAGTTTTCGCGACATGGTCTGTCTGTCTGTCTGTGTGTGTTCAAGCATGGAAGAATTGAGCTAAGAAGTTGAAATTTTATATTTAATCTAGGCACCCTTCTAGGGCGTGAAAACAAGCTTTTAATTAAAATCGGCCAAAAACTACTAGTACTTTACTGATGTACTTTTCCAGTTTTTTTTTTTTTTTTTTCGATTTTCTCAAAATTTGCTTCAACAATTTTTATTATAAAATTCAAAAATCAATTATTTTTTAGATTTTCTTTAAAATGTATATTCTCATTTTGCCATTGAAATCTTCTGAAGACTACTTTACTCTTGTACTTCATAGAAAAGATAGGAGAAATGGTTGCCATGGTAACTAAATATAAATAAACAAATAGGTTTTTTTTTTAACATTCACACTTTTTTTCTCATTTACACTCACACTCACACACACAGTTTTCGTCAACTCAGGCCATTTAAGACTTTTACGATAACCGTTGTATTAATAATTATATATTTTGGGGGTCCAGGCATTCTTATTTAAGCCATTTGGTATCCAAATGGCTTAAATAAAATTATTGGACTGCCTGGGGTCCAAACCCGCAACGTTTGGTATACGAGGTTAGCACGCTAACCTCTACACCAAGCCCCGAGGGCATCTCGATTTCTGTTTTATTTATTTACTAAACAATGGCGCAGTCCTGATTATATGAATTAGATTTTTTTAAATATACCTCCTTTAAAAAAAAAAATATATTTATTTAGTTGATTCAATTGTATCATGTGATAAGCACTCAACGACTCACTTCTAGTGAATACGTTGATGACGAACACGAGTTTCCCAAGCTAAAGCTGACATTTTTTCTATCTATCCTTTTTCCCCATTTACTATATCAATCGCCAGGCCGTGAGCCGGTTCGGCTTGCTTTTCCCTCAGTCTCTTCTTTCTTCATAAATCAATTTTGCCGACCCGGCATATGGCTAAACCCAATCACATCATTCAATTAGGATTTTGATTATTTGTACAAATAGTCCAAATAATCATTTTTATTTTTCTGAGGTTACAATAACTTTTTTCGGGATCTCAGAATATTTAGGCTCTAATTTTTATTAAATTATATAATTTATCTCTCAATACTCTTTGATCGTAAAGCAAATCTATTTCTATATTTCTACTCGTTTTTTTTTATTTCATTTGAGGTCTTTTTCGGCATCGAATGCCATTTAGACCCCGTCCCTATTTATTGAAATTCTTGGTAGCTATTACAATTTTAATAAATTTTTCTCGCATGGGACCTCTTTTACTTTAAAGAACATGACTTTTATTTGTTTAAAAACAAAAAAATTCATGCTTTTTAAAATTTAATTTTTTAATTGTACACCAATCAATTAAAATAAATAGAGACGGGCGCTAAATGGCCACCGATGCCGAAAAAACTTTATTTATGAATTGATTTCCCAACTCCAATCGGAAATATTCTAATTAAGCTCCATGAATTTTGAATATTTCTGCTTAGAATTATTAGACAAATTTTTATTTAGCATAAGTAGTAGTAGTAGTAGGGATCGGCAACCCGCAGGATATTCGGGTGACTCTTCAGATTAAAAATATTCACGCTTCAGTTCATTTTATTTTAATGAACCGTATCGGTAATAATAATGACACGCGGTAAAATAAAATACGCGCGCATTTTATCGAACATGTATTATTATAAAGAAAAATTGTTACTTAAAAGTCTTTAGCCGACCCCTGGTCTAGTATAACTGGACCAGCTAAAAAGTACAAATTTTGAGAGATTATTTGATACAAAAAATCAATTTAATTCGATTTTTATTCCATTTAATATTGAACAAGAGGCGAGAATTAAATAATATAAAAAAAGAGCCGTTTTGATGGGGTATAATTATATGAAAACTTCAGAAGGATCTTTTGCGCTATTAATATGGAAATCAAGAAAGAGTGAGAGAGAGAGAGAGATAGAGGACTCGCCACCTTGTTAGCCCTTTGGACCCTTTTTTTATAACTCCCATCACTCCCATTGGTTGGATTATATATTCTAATTGAAATTTTATGGCCCTTTGCCGCCCTGCCTATAATATATTATCATCATTGTTTATTCCAATATTGTTTATAATAATATTTTTCCCATGGAAAATATTTTAAGTGTCATGATTATTTTTTTGAGTTTTGGAACAAGCTGATTTCTTTTTTATTTAGTTTTCTTATTGATTATAGTTAGCCGGAAGGGGTCTGAATATAAATATTAGGCTTTTGATTAATCGGTTAATTGTTTTTTATACACAAATACAAATTTTTTAAGATAGGTTGAATTTTCTGTGTAAATTTGTAACTTATATAGACCTGAAAAAGATTTTTAGCTAAAAAAAAATAGATGAAATGAAGGGCAAAAATCAATAGACGAGGGAAGGCGTTTTGTTTTAATTTAGTTTATTTGTAGTTTGTGACTCACAAAAACTTTAAGCAAACTCACTTGTTCAAAGAATATAAATATAAATACAATGTTCAAGTGAATAGGAAATTTAGAATTTAATTAAGCTTATTTCCTTTTTTAAAATTTAAAAATAAACTTTCTAATCAAAATTAATTCATTAAATTATCTTCGCGAGAAATTAAAAGGACAAAAAGTAGAATTGGAGTGGAATACTTAGGACATTTAACTATCCCTCGGATAAGCTAATTGACTAAGACTTCAAGTATTTTCACATATAGTTTGTTATCTAAGACCCAAAGGGGGAAATTAGGGAATATTAGCCTTGTTTATTTATTTTTTTGAAAATTTTTAAATTTTGGTTAAAAAATTAATTTGCTCTAATTAATGATTTTAATTTTTAATATTCTTTTTAATTAATTTTAATTTTCAATAATTTGTTATGCCTTTATAAAGTTGCTAACTTCACAAAACTTTCCTTATAAAATTAAACCTATGTAAAAAACAAAACTCTTTTTTTATCTCGAAGGTTCTTGTTTACTATTTTGATGATTTGCTATCTTTCGGAGAAGTTTGTTAGTTGACTAGAAGTGAAGCAACCGGCCTTTAATATTTATTAATCATATTTCTAATAATTAACGCAATCTAAGTACGATAAAGGATTATATTGGCTATCAATTTAGAAGGAGTCTAAATTTCTTTCTAAATCGAAAATGAAAAAACATAGTCAATTAAATTTTCTAAATTTGTTTTAAATAATGCAGACTATTTTTGTTAAATAATAAGCTTGACTATAATTCGCGAATCCTTGTAACAAGCTCGCATAAGGGAACTTATATGAAACAACGGGTCAGGCCAAGCCTGAAGTTCCAAGTTGTATTTCCCTTATTTTCCTATTAAATTATAGGCTCTGAATACCCTACACTAAACTCAACAACGAAATTACGTAGTCATATAGTGCCCAAATTTAAAATCTCTGAATAAAAGTAATAATAAATTTTGAATCAGTCGAGAGGCCGTCCGACAAGAAAAAAAATTGGCGAAATACTTATTACATTAAATTAAGAAATATTAATTCTTAAAACTTCAAAATAAATAAATAAATACCGCAGTTGCTTCTTGTGCTAGGGGTCAAGGGTTCGCATCCAGAAAATTTATTTCAATTTGGCCTCCGATGCCGAAAAGGAGTTTAAATGAAAAAAAATAAATAAATGTTTACGGAAAATCCCTTGTTTTCAATAAACTTAAAAAGTAAAAAGAAAAATAAAATATCACAACACACACACAAAAAAAAATATAAATAGGCCTACTATATAATTTTCTTATTGATTAAAAATCACACTAATTTATTTAACGAAGCGAAAATCAAAAATTAGATAAATAATATTTATTTATTCATTCAAATTGAATAATAATTAAACGTATCCGAGAGAGAAAAGGAGAGAAAATGCTTGAAGGAAGCCAGAAATCAATCCTCTTAGCAATAATAAGAATAATAACCTGTCATTAT
The DNA here is from genome assembly GCA_023213315.1 of Euborellia annulipes. Classification (NCBI taxonomy): domain Eukaryota; kingdom Metazoa; phylum Arthropoda; class Insecta; order Dermaptera; family Anisolabididae; genus Euborellia; species Euborellia annulipes. Next base: position 33,765 of record JAKCPI010025137.1, read on the forward strand.
ATACTAAGACTTTTTAAATTGTCTGCTTAATATAATATTATATTATCACTTCCAAAAGAAAAACGAGGAATTTTAACGAAGAGAAAAAAATACTCTCTGCGTTTTTATATTATTTATTATTTGGAAATAATTTGGTAATAAATAAATAAATCAGGTAGAACTAACCTAATTCGTTTGTTAATAAAGTGTGGAAATTTTTTTTTTTCATAAAAATCTTTGGTTGGGAAATTTTTTATTTTTTTCGGCTGAACCCTAAGAAATTTTGTTATCCGATTTTAATTGTTGAAGAAATGTTAATAATTCTGTTATAGTGGTGACAATGGGTTGGGAAAAAGTTTATATAATTAATAATAAGGGAAGTTGCACTGTCCCAAGACGACTTCTGGGTTGTGCAATAAAACTTCCCTAAAATTGCACAAATTTATATATATATTTTTTTAATATAATTTTTATCTTGAAAAATTGGTCTTGTATTGGAATGTTTCCCAAAAGTTTTTTTGGGCAAGTCCCTGTCGCCGTAATCAGGGGCGTAGTGAGAAAAAAAATTTTTGGGGGGAGGATTTTGATTGAAGTAATCCGCCCTTTAAAATGAATAAATTTTAAAGAATATATTAAAATATTTTTATAATTTTTAATTTTAACACAAAACATAGTGTTAAAATTTTAAATACTTTTAAAAATTCTCTAAATATACGTATTTTATTTATAATATTTCGGGATTTCGGGAGAGGTTTGTCACTCCTCTGGCTACGGCCCTGTTTGTATTAATTATAAAAGGTATCTAACTAGTGAAAATAGTATAATCAATTACCCGAACCTCAATAATCTCAAAAATAAATAGATAAATAAATAAAAATAAAAACTGGAATTTTTTGTAATATATGATATTATAATTTTTGTATTTGTAAACGGTAGGGTGAAAAACCCCCTGAATAAAAAAAAAAAAAAAACTGGAAACTATATTTTAGAAATAATTTTTTTTTTTTCTATTTTTAAAAGTAAAAATTTTTAAAATTTTTGAAATATTTTAAAAAATCTCGATTGAACTCGTCAATCAACTAAAATTTATAAATCGAATATTTAATTGTGATATGAAAACATTTAATTTATATTATTTTAAGAAAATGTAAACCAGGGGTGGCCCGGTCCGCCTTGAACGTTATCAGGCCCGCGACATTCATCACACTTTTCTTTACAATGTGCGTTTAGTATCATTATCATTATTATATTATAACTCATTATGTTTTAATTTTTCACCCCAAAAATTGTCTATAGTGGGTCTATATCTATATATAATTTTATATGCGGCGCGCTGAGTTATGATGCATTCAAGTGGCCCTCATGGTTTGGCCACCCCTAATATAAAATATAGCCTAATTTGGCAAATAAACAGTGCGGGAGCCCAGAACTGGATGGGAATTTTTTGGTCCTTCTAAATTTAGAAAAATGTCGACATTGTTGTTTCATTTTTGTTCCGCGAATTTTTTTAATATGCGTCTTGAATAAACCTTATCTTAATATCTATTGATAATTAAGAATGGTACGCCTACATATGAAAGCCAAAATTTCTTTTATCAATTACGAAATTTACTATTTTACTTTTCTTAATTATCTATTAAAGTGAAAATAAAGTCCAATTTCTTTTGAGACGGGTATTCCCTGAGAGTTTGAATTTTAAAAAATTTCTTATTCTATTATTATTTTAAATAATAAATTTTGAAAATTAATTAAAAAAAATATTAAATTATATTTGAAAATAATTTTTTCAATAAACTTTTATGAAATAAAATCAAAATAGCTTATGAAAATTTTCTTTTTACTGTAAAAATGATGTACCTTGGTGCTGGCCAAATGGTTTTTAACCAGAGCCAAAAATTTTAAATAAAAAAAAAAAAATTTCTTTCACAAGATTTTGTGTTTCTTGGGGGAAATTTATTAGTAGGGTTTTGTGTTGACATTTTAAGTTGCCAGGACATAAACCCTCACCCCTAAAAGCCATGCACTATTTAAGTATTCCGAGTTGTGGCTTTTGTCAGATGCCGACGGGATTCTCAAAGTGGTTAAAAAAGTAGAAAAATGATTTTTGTTTTTGATAACCAGGGTTTGATTATTTAAACAAAAATTTTGAAAAATATTTTTCAAAATTAGTTCTATTCTATTTATTTGTAAGTTTAAATAAAAAAAAAAGATTATTTAAAGTATTAAAATTATCACTTATCGTTTGTTATTCCGATGCATTGGTGAATGTTTTGATATAGGAATTTTATAAATTTTCACTCCGTTATTTAAATTAATTTAATTAAAACGGGAAGTGAACTCTCGCCCTTGGACTCTAAGAAACAAAATTATTATACTATCCAAGTGTTTAAACTACGGCAATTGTCATATGTATTTTTTTTTTAGCAATATATTAAAAATTCTACAGGAACAGTGAGCACGTAAAATTCACCATTGTGATTATTTTTATTTATTAAAAATTTTCTAATTTTGAATCACGGAAATTTTTTTTTTAATAATAAAATAATCACAGGGGATGATGCGTTTTAACTTTGACTCTCACTGTACAGTGAGTGACAATATTAAGTCTCCCCCATGCGTTTTCTACTTGTTTCATAGTTTAAAAAAAAAATATGTATTTTTTAATGGAAACTTAACCTAGAAAATTTCCAATAAAAATTTTCATTTTTTTAATAATCACAAGTAGAAAATGAATGGGTGGGACTTTGGCGCTCACTGTACATTCACAATTTAAAAAAAAGTCATAAATGTATTTTATTTAATTTTTTTTCAAATGATATTTAAAAAATTTGCTTGATTATAATTTCACTATTTTGGCCCTAAAAATATATTTTAACGACACCAAGAGAAGAATTGAAATAGTCTACGAGGCATGGCCTAGCTAGGGAATGAATGGAAAGAGACTCACCGCTGGAAGGTCGATCCGAGTATCGGGTGCAGTAAACCCATGCAGGCCAGAGCATTTGTTGATTCGTCGAGCTCGAGGTCGTCGTCGTTGTCGACGTTGTTGTATTTCCTTGAGCCGCTGGCGATGGCTGTTGTGATGTTTGTGGTGGTGGCGGTGAAATTGATGATGTAGACGATGATGGTCCAGGTGACAACGCTTTAGATAAATCAATCGGCGAGGACGATGCATGATTATGTGATTGTGGTAGCGTTGTTTGATGTCGAACATCACCAAAATTTGGTTTAAGGATATTATCAATAGAAAATTTAAGCGGCCTGGCTGATGGCGGTGGCGGGGGTGATGTTGGCGCCGGTGGCGGTGGTGGACTCTCGCTACCGACGCTTAACAATTCGTCATCGTCGTCGCTGTTCGTATTGGATGTATTGGCGGATGGTGGTAATAGTAGCGTCGGCGTAGACATGCCGGCTACGCACGGGACGCTTGCGACGCATGCGGCGCGCTCGCTTGCCTCACTTCACTCTCTGTTGTGTTTCTGGCTGGTCGAATGGCTGGCGACTGCGACTCCGAGCCGGTAGGAGGGCTGAGCAGGGGGCGGGGCCCTTTGGGGGCGTGGCGCCACGCCCACTTACCAATACACACAGCGCCCCCATTTATAATGAAGAAATTATTCAAACGATTGTAATTTAGTAATCCGAGGCTCAACTCGAAACAGAGATAGAATCTATAATCTGCTTTTATAGAGATGAAATTTTATATGGACCAGCATGATAAAAAAAAAAAAAAATTAAACCGCGCTTTAAAAAAAATTTAAATAATTTTCTAACAGATAATAAATATATTAACTTTAACCTCACCCAAGAAAAATATAAAAAGACATTTTTAACTTCCTAATAATTATAATAATTTCCTTCTCTATTTTTTTTGCATCTTTATTGTTGGCCATTTTTATAATTACAGTAAAATCCCTCTTAACCGACCTGGTCGGGACCGGGACCCTGGCCGTTTGGACGGTTAATCTGAGGTTTCGATAAAAAATTAATTTTCCCTCACTTTCCTCACACGCTTTCGTTTTGTTAGCTCGCTCATTCTTGTTTAAGAGATCTCAAGCCTATGTAGTAGAAAAATAGACTGGGAAGCAAGCGAGTAAACAAACTTGGAACTCCTTTCCTCCCTCTTCACGATCTGAACGAACATATTGCACAATGATGCACCACTCAGTTTAATTAAAATACGAAAAAAGTATATGTAATAATAAAAATTTGCTCAGGGGCCCACATCTTGTGGGTACGTGGATGGCGACCACGAGCTGCCCTAGCTGGGACTGGCAGTACTTCTGTTCTTTGAATGTCAGTCAGTCTCTTTCCTTCTATATTTCCAAAAGGCGTCAGACCGTGCGACGGGCCGGCCTGTTCTATTCCTTCCCGGTCGCAAAAATCCATGAACAGCCAACTCCGCACAGCGGGAAAAAGGCGAAGAAAGAAGAAGATATGTAATAATAAAAATAATGTGTGATAAATATATGTAATTTACAATACTAATGAGATAGGCCGGTTAATCCGAGGACCGGTTGATTCGAGGCCGGATAAGAGGGACTGTACTGTATATGTAAAAAACAATCATCTGCACCCATAATCCGGAGTCAATTTTAAAGCCTGGTTATTTCTTGGTCCATGATCTTAACAGGTATTAATTACACATCCAGAAATACGGGGTTTTATTTATTTTTTTCTTAGCCTATTTCCAGTAAATAGTATTGTGAGATCTTTTGCCGTGGGTCTTGGCTAGAAAATAGAGATACAACCACCAAGATTGTTACTGTTAAACAATAGCAAAACACGGCTGATTCTCGAATCGGTGGTGCCGAGAATATTACTGATAAAATAATGGAGTGGAAAATGACAATGAAATATATTTGATTTGAATTATAACATTGAGATTTCAAACGAATTAAAAAAAAAACTCGGTCATTTGATAGAAAAATGATCAGCAATAATTGGTATAAACAATATAATAATCATACGATTCCACGAGCGAGAAATGAATAAGTGTAATCTTCACTGAGCACTTCAAAACTTTTACATCATTAGAAAAACTTTTTTCGGCTTATTCAACGCAATAATGAATCTGGAAAACAACAATGTATTCGCAGGGTCGCCGAGAGCCTTGGCAGTTCCCATGGGAACTGGGCAGCAACCCTGCAGGGTTGTTTATTTATATTAGAGTTTCAAAGGCCCGGACCCCCTCAGAAAGATTTTAATAAAAGTTTTTTTTTGTTTAATATTTTTTGAAACATTTGGATCGATCTTTTAAAAATAATTAATTTTTATTTTTCATTAGGAATTTATGGGTGATGCTTAAAGGTTACGGGCCCCCTCAGAGGGCTCTGGGGATTTATCCCTCCTAGTTCCTCTCTGTCTGCGATCTTTAACCTCAACCACATTGTGGTGAAATTTCGATTGAATTATAAAATGAAATACCAAAAAAAAATATTTTGTTTTATCAGGGCAATTGACATTAAATTCCGAAATTGTATGATACATTGGATTAATGTTATAAGGAAGAATCTACCGATTAAAGAGTAGCCCTATGATTTTCTGAATTTTCTCTCTACTGGTACAATATAAAAACTCTCTAAATATAAAAACAATTATTTTGATATTAATTTAGAAATAATTAAGTACTCTGGTGCGACTATTTTGCCTTGTGTTTTCCTCAGCGCTTTCAAAGTTATGTTGAATATTTTTATTTCTTTTTTGTTTTTGTTTATTTTTGGCTCAGGTATATGTTATATGTTGAATATTATCATGGCGATTTTAAAATTAAATTTAAAGAACGAATCACAAAGTGGAGAACGAAAGAATCGTGAGTAAAGCACGCCAGCGCTCTCTGGTGAGAGCGAACTTTATAGTAAAGATTAGCCCCAGTTTTTTATGCTGAATACGTATATATAATTATTATTTTTCTACGACCTTTAGTTCAGTCCGTAATTTTTATGCATACGGACAGACGGACGGACACCGGAATCTCTGCATAAACTCTCTCCCTTAATACTATCTACAGTGAGAGCTAAAAATTGTTTGTAGACCTATATGCTATAGCTCTGAAGATTATCCCTTCTGGGATCGAAACGTCAACGTGAGCCTGTGAATAATAAATAAAAAAATCCTAGCTGCACTTCTCTTCATTTTCTACCAATATTATTCAACGCATCTATAAAATTTTTGGAAATGGAATTACAACTTTCTAAAAAATCTATAAGGTCAAATTGCATTACTTCTTAATCTTTTCACCGGATAATAGATGTTGGAAATAGTTAAGTCATTAAGAAGAGATTTATAGAAATGGAAGAAAGAGATAAAATGTGCTTTTGTAAATTCCCTTCAATGCAGGGTCTTGAAACTGTCGTGTTTTAAATCATATTCTTTGTTTGTATTACCATTATCTCTCAATTTAAAAATTTAAAGAGATAAATCACAATTATTGTGCGTTTTTCCTGGAAACTTAATTGTTGGAAATAGAATAATGTTAGGCCTACAATATAAAAAAATTATTCTGATCCAATGCTCAATTCTTTTTATTATAAATACATATTTGTGTTTGTTTGAGATTTGATAAAATCAGAATTATTACAAATTTTGATTGATGATTAATAGAATAGAATAGAATCTGAATCCGTTCCTGAAACTTTGCAGTTATCCATTTGATTCGAAATAACGCTATTTGTTCCGAGCATATGTGCATATTTTGGCTTTGTTTGAAGAAATTCCATGCACAATGCATTTTTAACCAAAACAATCTTATTTTTAATATGTGCATATTTTACCATTTTTTTTTAAAGCATGCTTTTTAGTGCAGTTGCTTTTAAAGTCTAATTTATGTGACAACAATTAAAAATTATTTTTAATATTCTCAAACTTCTCATGGTGGAAATCTAAAAGATCAACATTTCAACCTCACTTTGTCCCAGATTTCTTCTTTCAAGTATGAGCCTGCCACTTCAAAGATCATTTTCTCCGTTCAAGAACGTCTTCTCAGATAAACGCATGTCCTTATACGAAGAAAATTTAGAGAAATTGCTTGTTCTTCATTGTTATAAAAAAAAAAATAATATAAAATAGAACTCATTTTGTTATAGAGCATATTTTTACTGCTTTTTTTCATTCGTTGTGCATATTTGGTCATTTTATAGTGCATTATTTTAAGATTTGATTGTGCATGAACATCCGGGCTTTGATGATTAATAAATAAATCATTGAAAGTGAATTCAACTTCACGACTTGCTCTGGTCGAAGTCCGCCAGGTATCTGATTGGTTCACTAAATAGCCGCTGTAGGGGCTGATGGCGCTGCCGTCCAGAGCTTGATTTCCCCCACTCTTTGTTTAATGATTGGCCGCTTAGATGCGCACGCATAGGTATCTTGACGGCAGTGATTAGCCACGCCCACTCGAAAGGGCGGGCATTTTTTCCCAATGGCCAATCAGCGTCCGCGTAAGAGACGAAATCTACGTGTGTGGTCTCACCGAGGGGCGAATATTTATGGTGTAATCTTGATGAGGTATTTATTGACACTCGAATAAAAAAGACCGCAAAAATCACCTTGATTTTTTTTTCTAGAATTTATTTTTCATAATGGAAATGAAAATATGAGGTTTAATAATATTTTTCTAACCCTAAACTTTTTTTTCGGATGTAATTAAAAATAAAATAAAGTTTTAAGACAAAATAAAAAAAAAATTATATTTACACACATCTAAAGCAAATCATCTTAACAATACGAAGGAGAGTAATAATAATAAAGTTCAAGGAGAATATTATTATTTTATTATTCAGGCATTTACGGAATGAACATTTCTTTTTACGAGGGGAAAAATTGCAAGATAGAAGGAAAAATTTTTAAAAATTCCTTATTAATATTCACATAAAGGGGATTTTATATATAGCTTAATTGTAGTCTATATGAATATCAAAGAAATCTGGTGTGCTGTGCTTGCCACAACAGATTTTTTTGTGTCGAGATATATTTAGATTCCCATAGCTCCAAACTCGCATTTTAAATTTTAACTGCTTGAAATAAACTATGGTTATTTTTCAAAATTTTAATCTCATATTTAGATATTTTATACACAATAGAAAATCCTAAATAAATACAAAATTTCATAAGAATTGAAAAAATATTTTAAAATTTGTAAAAAGTTCCAAAGGGGACCCCCTTTTGAATCGAAATTTACATGCAAATCCCCATAGGGATTTAACATTGGCTCTATGGAAGGAAGCCGGAAAAATAATTTGAAAAATCTGAAATACTACATCAGTAAAGTGTACTTCAATCAATTCTCAGCGCAAAATGGGAATATAAATTTTAAAGAGAATGTAAAAAATAATTGATTTATGAATTTTAATCAAAATCGTTAAAGCCAATTTTGAGAAAATCAAAAATAACTGAAAAAGTACTTTAGAAAAGTAATAATACTTTTTGGCCGATTTTGTTCAAAAATTTATTTTGACTGCCGGGAGGGTACCTAACTTAAATACAAAATTTCAATCCGGTAGCTTAATTCTTTCATGCTTAAAATCGTTACACACAGACAGACCCACTTTGTTGGACCTCAAAACATGTATTTCCATCAAAATCTCGATATCGAATTTTTGACATGACCGCAATACTTTCTCTATATATTGCATATATAGGTAAGAGAAAGTAAAAATGGTTGTTAGTATATATGGCCTAAGCGTTTTGTTCGCATCCCCCAAATGAATAAATTTTGAAAAACATTTTTAACAGCATTGAAAATTTTTATTATTTTTATACTTAATGAGATTTCGGGGGAGGGGATTGAGCTAAAAAAAAATCAAGCTCGGCCATTGAGTGGTCTCTGACTAATAAAAATCAGATTTTTCTCTTTTATTCCTACTCTAATTTAATGAATTTGCCCGCATGTTGTTCTAATTAAATAGAGGATCTGGCTCGATTGGTTGGGACGTTGTGCTCACACCTCAATCAACATTTTTTTTTCCTTTTGCCCTCTCTCTGTAAGGAAACAATGGACCATTGAAAGGCACACGTGTGCCTACATATGTTGCACTTCTCGACACGTCAGGCCACTCGGGCATTGTCTCTTTCGCTATACAAAAAAAGACCCTAATAAGTCAAATAACCTCCCCTACCAATTCGACATAAAATAATATAAAAAACTAGGCATACGGATATAAAATAAATATTCAAATAATTTTCCTTTCCTTCGGCATGGTTAACTATAAGTATAAGGTTAGGTTAGTAATCTAACACTAATAGCCGGTTGTATCAGTTAGAGTCAGTTTAATGACCTATAGTTAGTTTGTTATGAAGAAATCCTCTTCCAGGGTATCAAATGAATGAATGAAATACACTGTAAAAAAAAATATGAATTTTCAATCATTTTTCATATACTTCGGTGATTTAATATTAATATACCCAGGATATGAAATAATATTAATATAAAAGTTTATGAACAAATTACCAACTTTTAAACTTATCTTTTTCTTTGTGTGTCGCCAAATTTTGAATTGTACGGCGACAAGTTGAGAATCACTGGTCTAAACGTTCTCAAATAACTCGACTACCTCAAGGAATTTTTATTAATATTATTTTATAATTATTTTAAGGAAACTTGAAATTATACTTTTAAAATTTATTTCACAAATCTAAATTTATTAAATTCTGGTTTGAAATTCGCGCTCTAAACTATTTAAATATTTATGAAGTCATACTAATTAAATAATTTTTATAAAGTAATTCAACTAAATAGCTATAAAAATTCAAATTCAAATTTACAATTTTTACCAAAATAATTAATTTTAAAATATACAAGAAGTTTGGTTGGCAACAAATTGAACTTATTTCTCATATACTCAAATTGAATATTCATAAACAGTTTATGTAACAGACTTCCTATACTTGTATATGAATATTGCTTGAAAATTTATAACAGTGTACAAAAAATGATGAAATATTAAACTATATCTTCACCTGTCTATAGATCTACTCTATTTTTATAGTTTTTAGAAAAGTTTTTCAAATATAATAAATATTAACGCCATTTTGTATGTTAACTTTTTTTTATCCATTTTATGATTCGTTATAAATCGTTCTGGCCATTAGATAACGCGCGATATCTTCTATTGTTACGACCTCGGATTATTTAAATAATACTACATTAAATATACGAAATTCATTAAAATGTTAATAAGATTGGATGATAATCCTCCTCTCCAACGAAGGCACACACCAATATTATTATTATTATTAAAACAAAAATAAAAATATAAAATTTGCATTTAACCTTAAAAATAAAAAAAGGAAATATTTTAGATTATATTTATTTAGTATTTATTAATAGCAAATCAAAGAATGCAATCTTTTAAATTAAAGATTAAAATCATTTAAAGAATTTATAATAAAAGAAAAAAAAATTTGTTTTTATTATTTCACTAATGAATTTACAAATTGTTTTTTTTTTTCAAATCTGAGTAATCAAAAATTGTCCAAATTCACCTGAAGATTACTCAAGGTATAAGCCTAAATGTATGATGGTCTTTAATCTAAGTCTGAAAAGCTTAGCAAATGCATAATTTTAAAAATAAATCATTGCTTTAAAGTCACATGATTAATTTGAAAAATAAATCAATAAAATAATTTTATTTTCTGCCTACCAATCGTATTTGATTGTTAGAAGGTAGGCATCCCAAATGAACAATTTATTAATAAATTTTTTAATCAATTCTTGATCACAATCAGTGGTAATAAAAAGGAATTGAGAATTTCTTCTACTGAGTAAAAATAACTTGGTAGTCCAGTTCAGTGATTTTTCAAGTGGGGGTCTCGGAAAATTTGTCAAGAAATTGATTTTTAATTAAATTCAGATGCACTAGGTGTTATTTTTTTATAATATTTTAATAAATGTGAGACCCGCCATTTTTATAGCAGTTATAATCACTAAGTTATATGGTTTTCTAAATATTGCCTATTTTTTAGAGAGGATTGTGTGAAAGAGGGTCGCGGGTAAAAAAGTTTAAGAATCACTTGTCTAGTTAATTGAACTCAGACGGACCTGTATGTGACCGAAACGTCAAATCAATAAATATAATAAATTATTGGAAATCCAGAAACCTTTACATCTACAGTACATACTATCCGCTATACACCTCCGTCAAATATAATTCAAGAAGAGCGCTAACTCTTTCAAATGGAATTTTGTTTTGGAGAGATTAAACATTGAATCAGCCCTGAGGATGGTCCTATATGTGACCGAAACGTCGACCCTACCACATAAATAAATATACTGTATCCTCATTGATTGCTCAGGGGCCCACATCTTGTGGGTACGTGGATGGCGACCACGAGCTACCCGAGCTGGGACTGGCAGACCTCTGTTCTCTAAATGTCTGTCCCTTCCTTCTATATTTTCAACAGACGTCAGGCCGTGCGGCGAACCGGCCTGTTCTATTTCTTCCTGTCGCAAAAAAACCATTCCGTCGCCCCCTTTACCGCCGACCCCACACCGCGGGAATAATAAAAGCAAAGAAAGAAGAAGACTGTATCCTCATTGGAAATCCAGAAACCTTTACATCTACAGTACATACTATCACCTATACGCCTCCGTCAAATATAATTCAAGATTAACTCAGGAGCTCATATCTAATCAGTACGTGGATGGCGACCACGAGTTACCCAAGCAAAGACTTCTACTTATTTTTTTTTAATTCTCCTTTTCGGCTTCAGAGAAATTAGGGTTTAATTTTATTTACTGATGGCTACTAGAGGATGTTACATATACTTTTTTCGGGCTCCCTCTACCTGCATTCCGACTCTACTTATATTAATCTACCAGAAGATAATTGAACATTTATGGAATAATCAGGAAAACAACAAGAAGATAATTGAACAATTGGCCCTGTTTAATGTCATCAATTGTCCGATTACCTTCTGGTAGGTTAGAAGCAATTCAATTATTACGTAAGCACAATGCAAGAGGGTGTCAGATTTGCTTATTTAACTTAAACAATAGGGGCTTGGAGTAGTTGGTAGCGTGCCTACCTTCTATACCGAACGTCTCGGGTTCGGACCCCAGGCAGTCCGATAATTTATTTAAGGCATTTGGATACCAAATGGTATCCAAATGCCTAAATAAAAATGCCTGGACCCCCAATTGATATATTAAAACATACTGATTATCGTAAAAAGTCTTAAATGGCCTCAGTTGCCGAAAAGACTGTGTGAATGTGAGTGTGAATGAGAAAAAAAAGTGTGAATGTTTTTATAAAAAAAAAAAAAAAAAAAACTTAAACAATGGATTAACGATTTACTTATTATTGCTTTTTAATATTAAATTATGAGAATTTTTACACAAACTCAAAAAATTATAGAATTGAGTTTGTGTAAAAACCTCTCATAATTTAATATTATATAGCAATATATACCAGACCACACAATCGTTGATATTACTTATTATTGCTGACAATGGAAGGGAAGTCTAAACAGTCAAAAATATGCTTACGTATTACTTGAATAACCCCTCAAAATATCAGTTTTCTTCCCCCATATAAGGAGCTTCCATCCCCCATAAGTATGAAAGACCAATGCGATGGGCCGGCGTGCAGATTAAATCTTTATGGGGATTAAATAAGTCAGACTGGTCAAAATAAAATGGCGATAATAGGCCCTTGTTTTGAGATAGGAATTTAAAAAAAAAGTATTTCTTCTTTTATTCCTATCCACTGATCTTATTTTCTCTTTTCTATTTTAAACGGAAACAACCCCCGGATTTTATTAGAAAAATTTTCAATTAATAAAATAGATAAATTTTCTCAATGGGCGGTAATAAAAATTTTTTTAAATGTTTTTTTTTTGTCTTTCTTCGTTATTGCGCTCCTTCAACCCCATCTTGAATGATTAATGTCACTATTTAGTTATTTGAAACGGAATTGTCTCTCTCTCTCTCTCTCTCTCACTCCAGAAAGAAGAAGAAAATTAAAAAAATAGAACGATAACCCGGGGCTGCTGTAATTAGTCCCCGGAATAGAAGAGAGGGTGCCAAGTTTTTTTTTAAGGGCGCTAAAAAAATCCGCTTCAATATTATTAACGATCTCTTTTTTTTAGGAGAGAGAGAGAGAAGAAAGAAATGAGAAACGAAATTCCCTATTTTAGATGATAAAGACAAATAGTGATAACGAGGTTCCTTACTACGTAACGTAATTAACAATACTTTATATTCATTTGCACTGGAATTTTTATTATATGCCTCGTCGAGAATGGGGGTAAATTATCATTAAGTTGAAAATTTATTAAATTATTTGATAAGATTAAAAAAAATGGAATTTATTAAATAAAACTTATTCACAGGTCTATTTTCTAAAAACAGACGTTAAAATTTAAAATCAACAAATGGATGTTAAAAGTAATGTAAAAATCTGGTGTGACTGCATAGCACACAACTTTCTCTTACCTTCGGTATTTGTGTTGTGTGCTTGTCACACCAGATTTTTCTTGTCGACATATATTTACTTTCCACCGATATAATAGTATTCAAGATGTATTAGAATTTAAGAGAAAGTAAAAACAATCAGCGTTAAAAAATGCTTTAACAGCGACATTAACATGCTGCTTTTATTTCAAAGCTATCAAAATCATAACCTTACTTTTTAGGTTAAGGACACCATTTTTATTTTAAACACGACGTTAAAATATTAAAGGAA
>JAKCPI010025138.1:0-11893 GCA_023213315.1 Euborellia annulipes
CCTCCATTAAAAGTTCACAGATCGTCCCCAAATTTTGAATTACCCAAAAATACAACAAATAATTTAGAATATCCCCCAAGCCCCGATATTAAATACTCCTCAATATAACAATAGCCTTAGAGATAGAAACGTAGATGAAAAAGAAAATCTAATAAGGATTAATTTACTGTATAATTCAAAATATACTTAAATACGCAAGTGGTAAAAAACAATGAGATTACATCTGAAAATATACACGAGATAATATCTACATCCATTAATACATTCTTAAATACGTCATCTGTGAAAATAAATAGAATTAATAAGTGGTATAAAATTAAGAAAAAAAATAATTTTAATAGGGTCAAAAAAAGAAAAAATTACATATATTCACGGTATTATCCGGTTTTTTTTTTTTTTTTGCGTAGTTTCTATATTTTAAGAGTAGTTAAGTGGTCATTTAGGAACTAAACTCTGGTTAAAAGATTATAAAGTTAAATTCTAGTTAATCTGAGTCAATCTTCCCGATGATGGAAATAATTTTTACTGGGGTATTGAAATAAAATAAAATTATGAATAGTAGACCTACATTAAACAATAACTTTTCAATAGTCCAATGGAACGCCAGATCAATTAATCCAAATAAGGGAAGTCTGGAAGTACTTTTATATAGTCTGGATATTCAGGTGGCTGTAATCAGTGAAACTTGGCTAAGGAAAAACTATGACTTTAAAATTAATAGCTATAAAGCTGTCAGGGCGGACCGGTTTGATGGTAGAGGAGGGTCTATGATATTAGTAAAAAATTACCTGGAGTTTGAGGAAATAAAATTAAATTCGCCATCTCCTTTGATACAGATTTGCGGCGCAAGAATCAAATTGCCAGATAACGCTAAAATGTCAATCATTAGTTGTTATTGTAGCCCGGGGCACACGATATCTACGGCAGAATGGATAGCTATATTTGAAAATATAGAAAGTCCAGTAATGTTCCTAGGCGATTATAATAGCCATGCACTAGAATGGGGTTGCTCCTATACCGACCGACAGGGGGAAGCACTAGTAAATTTAGCAGAAGAGGTAAATTTAGTTATCCTTAACGATGGCACCGAAACAAGAATTAATTATGGGTCTATTAACCCATCAATTGTAGATGTATCGTTCTGTTCAGCTTCCATAAGTGCCCAATTTAGTTATGAAGTACTAGAGGATTCACTTGGATCCGATCATTTTCCCATCCTTTTACGAAAAACGTTAAGCCTAAATCAATGGCCGGTAAATTTTAAACCAAAATTCAAGACTGAAGTAGCAGATTGGAACTGTTATAAAAATATAATCATAAATGAATTTTATAATGCCCCCTTCACGGCAGAGGTCCTGGTACGTTATGATTTTTAGAGAGAAGTATAATGAAAGCCGCGGAAATTTCCATTCCCCAAACCAAATTATATCTAGGGAAAAAACCTCCCATGTGCTGGTGGAATCGGGACTGTGATGAAATAATAAAGAACAGAAAGCAAGCTCATTATAATTATAAAAACAATCCAAATTTAGCTAACTATATAGAACTCAAAAGACTCCAAGCCAAAGCTAAGCATATAGTAAAATCAGCAAAACGTAACTCGTGGGAAAAATTTTGTTCTACAATAAACCCTAAAACTAGCAATAAAGATATCTGGAGAAAAGTAAAAAAAATAACAGGCAATTACATTAACAACAAACAACTCTCAGAAAACATTATAGATGAATTTCTAGATAAATTGATTCCTCCTAATGTCCCCTTAGAAAGTATAAACTATTCAGAACCACCACATGGCCACATTGATGTACTGAGTAGTCCTTTCTCTTTATATGAATTAGAGAGAGTGGTATCATTAAACAAAGACACCGCCCCAGGAATAGATAGAATTTCATACTCAATGATTAAACACCTTCCTCTAACTGCGCTTAAATATACCCTTGACATCTTCAATGATATTAGATATCAACATATAATTCCTGCGTCATGGAAAACACAAATAATAATTCCAATATTAAAGCCTGGGAAATCTTCTTCGTCAGGTGCTTCTTATCGCCCGATCGCATTGTCGTCATGTATCCTAAAAATATTCGAGAAATTAATTAAATGTCGGATGGAATACTGGCTAGAAAATAGTTTTCAATTACCTTTATATTCCTTTGGTTTCCGAAGAGAATCGTCCACTATGGATAATCTGACAGTTCTAGTTAACAGCATCCTGGAATCTTTTGCGTATAAAAAAATCACTAGTGCCGCATTCATAGATATAGAAGGCGCTTATGATAACATTAACCTACATCAACTGCACAAGAAACTCATTGAATTGGGAATAGGACATTCAACAGCGACATTAATATTTAAGCTGTTATATGGTAGAGAATTGCAGGTATATTCTGACACTGGAGAGCTATCAAGAATAGTGCATAGAGGGATCCCCCAGGGCTCGATTTTAAGTCCTCTCTTGTTTATATGTTATACATATGATATCGATAAATACCTTCCTGGAGATTGCAGAATTCTGCAATATGCGGATGATTTAATATTGTATAATTCTTCTCTTGTCTATAATACGACCGTTAATGTCCTATCCCAAACAATTCTGTCATTAAATAAATATCTGAATCGAAATAGTCTGAATATATCATTTGCTAAATCTTCTGTTTGTGTCTTCACTAGAAGAAGAATTCAGTGTCCTGAAAAAGTGAATCTGGGAGGAAACGATTTTCAAATTAAGGCAAATGTTAAATATCTCGGTATGGTTCTAGATTCGAAATTAAGGTGGCAATCTCATATAATTTACCTAATGAAAAAATGTATACCATCTTTAAACACTTTGCAGGCCGTGGCCAATTTCAAATGGGGCGCTCACCCTGAATCACTGCTGACTATATACAAATCCTTAATTCGTTCAAGGCTAGAATACGGGAATTACCTGTTCGGGAACGCCGCCAACTGTCATTTAACAAAATTAGACAGAATTCAGTATAAAGGCCTTCGAATCTGTCTAGGATATCTTAGATCGACACCAACAAATGCTATATTGATCGAAGCAAATGATCCCCCGTTGGATATGAGGACTGAGTTCATGGCAGCTAAGTTCTTTTTAAAGCGAAAAGCCAGATTTTTTCATCCTACTATTGAATCTATTGCTTCTCTCGAGAAGGCATATGATAACTCTGGCTTCTGGAATAACACCAAGATACCCCACTTCGTCAAAACTGTGAAAAAATTCAATAATTTAAATATTAAAATGGAAAAGTTTTCTTTAGCACCGATTCATAAAGTAAGCCAGGAAATTATTAATACCCCTACCAATATTCGGTTAAATGAACCATATTTAAGAGAAGGAGAGATATTCGACCACCTAATCTTCACAGATGGATCAAAGAACCATGCGTCAGTAGGATGTGCATTCTTCAATTCATCAAATAGTTTCTTTCATCTCCTTAAACTACCGGCGCCAATGTCAATTTATACGGCTGAACTTATAGCAATTAGGGAAGCCTTATTTTATGTCAAAGCAAATAACATGAAAAGTATCAATATAATATCAGACTCAAAATCCGCACTAATGGCTATTTCGAATATAAAGAAAAATAAAAAAATTACCAATTTACAAATACAAATCGCTAATCTGTTGGAAACGCTTTCTCGAAATAATCAGATGGTAACATTATCTTGGGTAAAATCTCACTCCGGCAACCCAAATAACGAGTTAGTGGACTATCTCGCTAAAAAAGCCTCAACTACTGGACACCTCTTGAATGAAGGCACCCCCTGGAGGGATGTCGTCTCCGTATTCAAAAAGCAGCTGTTTGTAGATTGGGCCAATGCCTGGTCTTACTCGTCTCAAACTAAAGGCTCCGCTCTGGCTTCTCTAAAGAAAGTACCTGGCCCCTCTTGGTTCAAATATCTTCCCGACTTAACAAGACCGGAAATAATAATGATCAATAGACTAAGGATCAATCACTCCCTCTGCAACTATCATAGACACAGATTCGCCTTATCCGACTCACCATATTGCAACTGCGCATTAGTTCCAGCAACCCCCGAACATCTAATTCTCTTTTGTCCGTTGTATAATAATATCCCCGAAAGGAAAACAATTCTAGAAAAGATAGAGCCCAAATTTAGAGACCCTCCTAACATAAATAGTATACTTAAACACCCCGATGAACAAATAATTAAGTGCATCTACCAATTCACACTAAAAGCAGGCATAACATTTTAAAAGTAAAAATAGTCACATCGTACAATAGCCCTATCCCCCAAGTTCCGCTCTTTATATGTATGTATTTTATCACTTTTTATTTCGATAGCTATACAAGCCTTGATATTTTCTTTTCTTATACGTATATAAATTTATAATGATATATCTTTATATATATATTTATGTTGTATATTACTGATTTTTTATATGCATGTATTTGATAATAATTTTTCTTGGTATATTTATGTTGTATATTGTGTTTTTCTGATATGCATGTATTTGATAATAATTTTTCTTGGTATATTTATGTTGTATATTGTGTTTTTCTGATATGCATGTATTTGATAATAATTTTTCTTGGTATATTTATGTTGTATATTGTGTTTTTCTGATATGCATGTATTTGATAATAATTTTTCTTGGTATATTTATATTGTATATTGTGTTTTTCTGATAGGCATGTATTTGATAATAATGTTTCTTTATATGTATATTTTTTATATGAATTTTTATATATTTATGTAAAATGGGATGGCCAAGAAGCCAAATAAAAAAAAAAAAAAAAAAAAAAAAGGCCTTGCAAAGAGTATAAATATTTTGGGATTTTGTTTTTTGGCTAGTCGCTAACAATGATTAAGTCACTGATTGTTCTCTCTCTGCTCGGGCTCTTTGCAAGGGCGGCTCAGGGCCAAGTTTGTGGTTCGGATCTCCAAAGTCTCTCTGTGGATCCATTCCCTACTAATGATTTGTCTTCTGTAAGTCTTTCTACTGGATTTTTTCTCCCTTCCCCTCTACAATTTAAGGGACGATAGGGAAGATATTGTAGAATCTTTCAATCAAAAAGCAACAATTCTTTGAAATGGTCTGTCTGTAAACAAAATATGGCCCTCGGGGCTTGGCGTAGAGGTTAGCGTGCTAGCCTCGTATACCACAAGTCGCCGGTTCGGACCCCAGGCAGTCCAATGATTTTATTTAAGCCATTTGGATTCAAAAAAAAAAAAAAAAATCTTGAATTTAATAAATCTATATAGCCTGGCAACGGAGAAGAGCAACAGTCACAACAATCGTTTCGGTTAAGTGATGCCGAGCGGCGGCGAAAGTTCGGGATTGGTACCCCGAGCAATCAGCGTGTGGAAAGCCCCCTGTAGCCAAAAAATTAAAATTATTAAAATAAAGAAATAACCCCTAAATGGCCTCTGTAGCCGAAAAGGTTTTTTTTTTTTTAATAAAAAAATAAAATAAAAAATAAATCTATATCGGCGGAAATTAAATATATATCGACACAAAAAATCTGGTGTGATAAGTACGAACACAATTTTTAATTGCCGAATGTAAGAGAAAGTTGAGTGTGCAGTGCTAACAGTCACACCAGATTTTTTATAATTAAGTAGTATTAACTATGTTGATTAGTTTTTTTTTTTTTTTTTTTTAATTTTATTTTTAGGTTGCTGGCGATTGGTTTCTTCTTGGTTATTTAGATTCAGAGAATTTTATTTACAACGATTCGCAATGTCTTCATTTTCATTTCACTCCTCAAAAAGATGGCGTTATTCATCTAATTAAACATAAACGATTTTGTAATCAAACACGAGTACAAGTTGAACAAACAATCAACATTACAAATAATAATAATTTAATATACAATCCGGATATTAACGATCCTAATGGTAAAATGTTGATTTTTATTATCATTTCAAAAAATCGAGATTTTAATGGAAATACAGGTTTTGAGATTAAAAAAAAATAATGTGTGATGTAAAATTAAAAATCTAAAAAATATTTATTTTTTGTTAGGACAGCAATCATTCTATGAATTACAAAAATAAATTGTACAAAAAAAAAAAAAAAAAAAAATGAAAATATTAATGGATATACAGGGTGTCCCAGATGTCACGCACCCCATTGTTGGGATCGAAAGAGAAAAATATTCTGAGCCCAAAAATCCATGTTTGGAATTTTTTGATTACGTAGTTAATTAGTAATTAATTAATAAAAAGTGACCAATCAGGAGCGCGCTACAGAAGAATAGAACAATTAACGTGAAGCTTCTCTGTCATTTATCTACTACTATCCCACTTATTTTCTATTCTTCTGTAGAGCGCTCCTGATTGGTCACTTTTATTAATTAACTACGTAATCAAAAAATTCCAAACATGGATTTTTGGGCTCAGAATATTTTTCTCTTTCGATCCCAACAATGGGGTGCGTGACATCTGGGACACCCGGTATAAGAAATTAGGATTTAAAGGTGTAGGGAGCAAAATGAAAAATCTGGTGTGACTATAGCACACAACTTTCTCTTACCTTCGGTAATCGAAAGTTGTGTTCTGTGCTTGTCACACCAGATTTTTTGTGTCGGCATATATTTAGTTCCCGACAGTACGGAACATTTGAATTCAGATTTATAAGTATGGGGAAAATATTTATATTTTGTTACCATGGCAACCATTTCTCCTATCTTCCCTATGAAATACAAGAGTAAAGTGGTCTTCAGAAGATTTCAATCGCAAAATGAGAATATACATTTTAAAGAACATCTAAAAAATAATTGATTTTTGAATTTAAAAAAAAATCGTTGGAGCAAATTTTGAGAAAATCGAAAAAAAACTGAAAAATTACATCAGTAAAGTACTAGTACTCTTTGGCCGATTTTGATTAAAAGCTTATTTTTCCGGTCCAGGAGGGTGTTTAACTTAAATATAAAATTTCAACCTCGTAGCTCAATTCCTTCATGCTTAAAATTGAACACACACCCACACACCCACACACCCACCCACCCACACACACACAGACAGACCATGTCGCGAAAACCACTTTTTTGGATTCAGGGGACCTCAAAACGTGAAGATCCATCAAAATCTGGACATCGAATTTTTGACATGAATCCAATACTTTCTCTCTCTATATATATTACATATATACATAGGTAAGAGAAAGTAAAAATAACAAACACTCTCCTCTAAATACTCTGATAATGTTAAAATATTTGTTCAATCATTCGTTGTGTGAACGCGCTCCAGCAAGGGTTTATCAATAGATACAATTTCTGCTCTTTTTGGATGACTCAAACACACGATTTAAGACACCCCCAAAAAGAACAAAAACGCACATCGTCAAAATGTATCACGTTTTCACGACCCTTCTTAGAGGGCGTTCTGGACCGACTTGATTCGTGTAGTGTAGAAAATGGACGCCACTATGCTCGATGTAATTTTTTTTTTACTTTCTCTTACCTCTATATATATATGTTAATACTAGACGCAAAGCCCGCCTTCGGCGGGGCTCCGTCTAGGGGGGGCTGCGCCCCCTGGACCCCCTACTCGCCTTCCCTTTTCATTTTTATATATAGAGATTATTTTAACGCTTAATTCATGAACTTAAGATTTTTTGTGAATCATATCCTTTCCGGGACTCTCCCGGTACACAGACAAAAAATTTACGCATATATTTTAGGAATTCAAATGTAAATAAATAAAAAAAATCGTAAACATGGGTAAATATTTATATTTTGATACTATGGCAACCATTTCTCCTAATTTTTATTTTTTTCTTATTTTAACGGTTAATTACTCATTAACTTATTGTTATTTGTGAAACAAAACCTGTCCGGGATTCTCACAAACATACACAGAAAATTTCATCATTATTGGTTCAGTCGTTTAGGAGGAGTTCAGTCACATACACACGTACAGAAGAATTATATATATAAAGAAGATATATAGAGAGAAAGTATTGGATTCATGTCAAAAATTCGATGTCGAGATTTTGATGGATCTTCACGTTTTGAGGTCTCCTGAATCCAAAAAAGTGGTTTTCGCGACATGGTCTGTCTGTCTGTGTGTCTGTCTGTCTGTGAACAAAATATCTCAAGAACGAAAAGAGCTAGGAGGTTGAAATTTTATATTTAAGTTAGGCACCCCCATGGGACGTGACACGAAGCTTTTCAACAAAATTGGCCAAAAAGTACTAGTACTTTACTGATGCAATTTTTCAGTTTTTTTCGATTTTCTCAAAATTTGCTCCAACGATTTTTTTTTAAATTCAAAAATCAATTATTTTTTAGGTGCTCTTTCAAAAGTATATTCTCATTTTGTGATTGAAATCTTCTGAAGACCACTTTACTCTTGTTCTCCATAGAAAAGATAGGAGAAATGGTTGCCATGGTAACAAAATATAAACATTTTGCCATACTTATAAATTTTACATCTTGAAAATCGAATGTACCATACTGTCGGAAACTAAATACATGTCGACACAAAAAATCTGGTGTGACAAGCACAGAACACAACTTTCGATTACCGAAGGTAAGAGAAAGTTGTGTGCTGTGCGCCAATCACACCAGATTTTTTAACTTGAAATGGCATTTATTGAAAATATTGTAGTTCATCTCAATAGTCCCCAGGCAACTCCACAAGGAGAGGGAGTTGCTGTGACATCCCGTTCTATGGAAATGATGCGTCCTTTCCATATTTCCCTTTCAGTGATCCATTCTTCGAAATGATTCGGTGCTGAGGGAGTCCCTCCTCAACTAGGACAACCTTCCTAGCATAGAAAAGGTTGAATAAAAGGAACCGGGTGGAATCAGAAATAAGGATTAGTTCACTGGCTAGAAATGAACGCTAGAGTAGGAGTTAGAGATAGGAAATAATGTAACTTCACAAGATGTCGGTAGATGGCTACGGCCAGAGGCCTTTTGGGTTTGAGGTGTGTGTCTTCGTACAAGGAAGCACCTCGGGTAAATAAACGGGGATCCCGATAGGCATTTCCAATAATAATAATAAATAAAATGGCTGTACGACTATGATATCATGAGTTTTGGCCCGTGACCCACCCTGTATATCAGTACGACAGTAGTAGATTTTTTTTTAATTTGCATGCCAGAAGAAGTACGTATCTATTATAAATTAAATATCAAATTTCAACCTCGTATCTATTTTCATTTTTGGTAGACTATATACATTTTAGAGGTATATATATATTTTGACTCTTTTTTTTTCCATTCTTAGTTTTTCTACTTTCTTTTTTAAAAAACATCTTTTTATTTTTTCGTATTTATTTCTAGATTATTTTTTCTTGTGAATTTTTTCGAGCCAATGACAGTTCTTCCCGAGATTTTTTTTCTTCATGGGAATCCTTGTCTTACGTCCTTGGAAACAATGACACCCCTAACAGGGGAGGGTAGGAATCATAAATAAAGATATAGGTAAATACAAAAGTAAAAAATATAGCCTATTTTTTCAACTTCAAGACGGGTATTTCCATCAAAATCTCGACATTGATACGAGGACAATAATTATATAGCTTATATGGACGATGTTATGCATGAAGGAACCAAGCGCCATTAACCTAAATCTGAAATAAGGGGTATTTCATTTGCACAATTATTGTAAATAAACCAATGACAATGACTTTTTTTTCTTGTTTTATACAAAACACAGAGTATAATGTTTTGATTTAAATAAAGAGCTATATCTTCTTTTTCCCTGATGGCTTATAATAGCGCTTGGTTCCTTCATGAATAATATCGTCCATATATTAATATTAGAAAGTAAACATGATCAAAAATAGAGAGACTTTTATAAATAACCAATTACATTTTTCTAGCCGTTCTCTATGATATGCGTATCGTCAATTTTGACGTCACAGACAGTGACGTAAATAATCACTTTTTGATTTTCTATTCATGTACCGAGAATTCAGATGGGTCAAGTGAGTCATTTTGTTTTATCAGCTTAAAAGGATAAATAAACAAAAATTTGTTTGTTTTTTTTAGAGAGGACGATATTTACGTTGATGACTAGAGAATTTGCCCAGGGGCCAAATTTGAATGTTTTAAATCAAGAAATTAGAACTTTGAATCAAGTGAAACAATTTGATAGTCTTAAAGGAAATTTAAAAGTATTTGGAAGTGTTTGCGGATGCAAAAAAGAGGATGACATCTGGACAACAACAACAACAGAACAGGAATAAACAAATCTTATTATGAAAATGTGATTAAAGCTTTTTACTGTATTTGAGGCTATTCAATTAATTTGTTTAATATTAATGTTTAGTGAATCAATAAATATAATAACGGAGTATCCGTCTCTCACGCTCTATTATACCAACATTCTTTTGAAATTTTGAAACGAAATTTCGCACTCTTACAAGGGAGGGGCACGACCTTGGGATTTCATTTAGGGATGAGACTTCGGGTGATGATTGTAGACCGTTAGGGGGTTCACCCCTTGAAATAGTAACGCGCAACGCTCAATAGTTTCGGAGAAAATGACGTTTAAAAAATTCAAAGTCCGCTTATATACTACAATGCCGACAATAGTCAAATAGGTAGCGCGTCTACCTACCAAATGGGCGCTTGGGGTTCGAATCCCGTGCACGACTTTTTTTTTAATTAAAATATTTATTTTATTGTTTTTACAATTAAATAAATTTATTATTTAATATTAAAGATTATTTATTAATAAATAACTAAGCTTATAGTGTTATTTTGCTAACAAAAAAAGACTAAATTTTAAATCATAATTTAATTATATTCAATAGTAATATTTTAAATAACTACCAAATAAATACACTATTATTTAATAAACTATTATTCAAAATACTATAATTTAGGCTATTAATAAGTAAAAAGTTTCAATCTTATTTCTTGATTTTACATTATAAGCATTTATACATTATACTTTTTTATTACAAACGTGAGACTGAATGTTAATCATCATAAAAACATTTGAAACAAAAAATTTTTTCGGCATCTAGCACAATTAATGAAAGCGGAATAATTTTTACAAGAACAATGAATTATTTTTTAAAAGATCAGTTGGAAAACAAACAAACATCATTTACGTTCCCAAAAATTTCTCTATTAATAAATAATTTATAATATTAAAAAATAAATATATTTAATTGTAAAAACAATAAAATAAATAATTTAATAAAAAAAAAATACGTCGAGGCGAGATTCGAACCCCAAGCGCCCATTTGGTAAGTAGACACGCTACCTACTAGACTATTGTCGCCATTGTCAAATAAAAAGCTTAACTAGTATATAAGCGGATTTTGACTTTTTTAAACGCCATTTTCTCCGAAACTATTGAGCGTTGCGCGTTACTATTTTAAGGGGTGAACTCCCTAACGGTCTACAATCATCACCCGAAGTTTCATCCCAAAATGAAATCCCAAGGTCGTGCCCTCCCCTTGTTAGAGAGGACGACCAAGAAAAATACTCAAGATCCGAAAGTTATACATAACATGCATTTAAAAGCAAACAAATAACACTAGTCGACAAGGTTTTCTTCACAAGAAATCTGATTAGTGAACCAAGTTAACGGTTTGTCGAGACGCGCACCTTAACCAGGATGTCCTAATTTGAGGAGGGACCTCAGCACCGACTCCTTTCACTTTCGAAGAATGCACCACTGAGAGAGAACCTTCTTTACGTCCCTTCCACAGGAATGTCACAGCAACTCTCTATCCTCGTAGAGTTGCCAGGGGGCTATTGTGATGGAATCCAATATTCCAATCTAGGGCGTACTTATCCTGATAATACATAATTATTACTAGTTGTTTCTTGTAGGCTGGATATTATGATATGAGGATGTGGCATAAGGGCAGCCAAAGCGAAAATAAAATAAAAATTTTTGTCGACGTTTCGAAGTTGTGCGATCGGCACTTGAAACGGAAAAATTT
>JAKCPI010025139.1:0-15760 GCA_023213315.1 Euborellia annulipes
ACATAAACATTGGAAAAATTTTCGCTCGCTAAAAAATTTGAAAAATATTAATTTATTCTAGTTTTTTTTGTGTTTTATTCGCGTTATTGTTTAAGTTAAGTGTTTGTGATTGGTTTGAGACATTAATCGGGCCCCAATGGGGACCCAAAGTGAAAATATTACCAACGAACTTTCCGTAGTCGTTGAAATGGATGATGAGGATAATGACTCCCTGTTAAGGATAGCAAATGCCTTGAGTGCCGAAAATGCGCTCAAAAGGAAGATTGAGGAAAATCCGCAAACTCCAGTAGGGGTGAAACAAAAATTAAGGCCAGCAAGCCCATCTTCAAATAATATTACGAATAGTCAAAAGCAAGCAGTGGACATCGTCACTCCATCCACAAGCGGAGAAGGCGCAAGAAATTCCCCTGCAGATTGGCAAGTAAACAACTCACAAAATTCAAATAATAATTACACTCCCTTAAATCAAAAGAGTGTGGACAATTATTATATTTCATCGGATAAAGGTCCATTCGTTGTGTATATTGAAAACAAAAACAAACAATTTATCCATGCTATGTCAATAGGCAAATTTATTCGAGACTGTTGCTTTAACATCTATAAAGACATTATTAGTATTAATAAAATTAATAAATTTAGAATTAAGTTAATATTAAATACTTATGAAAATGCTAACAAACTCACACATTCCCCCATTTGGGAGACAAAAAACTTAATAGCTTTTATTCCCAATTTCTCTATATCTAGGCAGGGCGTAATCAGAGATATAGACATATCACTAACAGAGGAAGATATCATATACTATGCAGACTCCGAGCAACAAATTCTAAAGGCCCGTAGAATTACAAAAAAAGATAAAAATAATCCCGAATACAGAATAAACACTCCAGTTGTTATTATTACTTTTAGAGGGCAAACCTTGCCAAGTGAAATTAAAATATTAGGAGTCATTTGCAAAGTCGAGTCGTTTATTCAAAAGGTAGTGTTATGTTTTCATTGTCTTAGATACGGACACATTTCTGATCATTGCATTAGTGATAGGAGGTGTGAGAGATGTGGCCAGAAACACGAGTACTCTTGTCAAGATTGCTTGGCTCCATTATACTGTGTACACTGCGGGGAAAATCACAAATCCACAGATATAGCTGTGTGTGTAGAATTTAAAAATCAATCTAATATAAAAAATATCATGGCTGACAGAAATTTACCCTTTCTTGAAGCCAAAATTTACCAAAAAAATTCTTCTGTCGAGAAAGAAAAAACCTACGCGGAACAAGTTCTCTCAGATAGTCAACAATTTCCTCCTCTAGCGGAAGCACTCCCTAGGGCTAATAAAAACATCCCTAACCTAAAAAGTAAAATAACTAACGCTAATGTAGTGAATAAATATAATAATTCTCGAAATCCCCCTCCATTAAAAGTTCACAGATCGTCCCCAAATTTTGAATTACCCAAAAATACAACAAATAATTTGAATATCCCACAAGCCCCGATATTAAATACTCCTCAATATAACAATAGCCTTAGAGATAGAAACGTAGATGAAAAAGAAAATCTAATAAGATTAATTTACTGTATAATTCAAAATATCTTAAATACGCAAGTGGTAAAAAACAATGAGATTACATCTGAAAATATACACGAGATAATATCTACATCCATTAATACATTCTTAAATACGTCATCTGAAAATAAATAGAATTAATAAGTAGTATAAAATTAAGAAAAAAAATAATTTTAATAGGTCAAAAAAAGAAAAAATTACATATATTCACAGTATTATCCGGTTTTTTTTTTTTTTTTTTTTTTTTTAGTTTCTATATTTTAAGAGTAGTTAAGTGGTCATTTAGGAACTAAACTCTGGTTAAAAGATTATAAAGTTAAATTCTAGTTAATCTGAGTCAATCTTCCCGATGATGGAAATAATTTTTACTGGGGTATTGAAATAAAATAAAATTATGAATAGTAGACCTACATTAAACAATAACTTTTCAATAGTCCAATGGAACGCCAGATCAATTAATCCAAATAAGGGAAGTCTGGAAGTACTTTTATATAGTCTGGATATTCAGGTGGCTGTAATCAGTGAAACTTGGCTAAGGAAAAACTATGACTTTAAAATTAATAGCTATAAAGCTGTCAGGGCGGACCGGTTTGATGGTAGAGGAGGGTCTATGATATTAGTAAAAAATTACCTGGAGTTTGAGGAAATAAAATTAAATTCGCCATCTCCTTTGATACAGATTTGCGGCGCAAGAATCAAATTGCCAGATAACGCTAAAATGTCAATCATTAGTTGTTATTGTAGCCCGGGGCACACGATATCTACGGCAGAATGGATAGCTATATTTGAAAATATAGAAAGTCCAGTAATGTTCCTAGGCGATTATAATAGCCATGCACTAGAATGGGGTTGCTCCTATACCGACCGACAGGGGGAAGCACTAGTAAATTTAGCAGAAGAGGTAAATTTAGTTATCCTTAACGATGGCACCGAAACAAGAATTAATTATGGGTCTATTAACCCATCAATTGTAGATGTATCGTTCTGTTCAGCTTCCATAAGTGCCCAATTTAGTTATGAAGTACTAGAGGATTCACTTGGATCCGATCATTTTCCCATCCTTTTACGAAAAACGTTAAGCCTAAATCAATGGCCGGTAAATTTTAAACCAAAATTCAAGACTGAAGTAGCAGATTGGAACTGTTATAAAAATATAATCATAAATGAATTTTATAATGCCCCCTTCACGGCAGAGGTCCTGGTACGTTATGATTTTTTAGAGAGAAGTATAATGAAAGCCGCGGAAATTTCCATTCCCCAAACCAAATTATATCTAGGGAAAAAACCTCCCATGTGCTGGTGGAATCGGGACTGTGATGAAATAATAAAGAACAGAAAGCAAGCTCATTATAATTATAAAAACAATCCAAATTTAGCTAACTATATAGAACTCAAAAGACTCCAAGCCAAAGCTAAGCATATAGTAAAATCAGCAAAACGTAACTCGTGGGAAAAATTTTGTTCTACAATAAACCCTAAAACTAGCAATAAAGATATCTGGAGAAAAGTAAAAAAAATAACAGGCAATTACATTAACAACAAACAACTCTCAGAAAACATTATAGATGAATTTCTAGATAAATTGATTCCTCCTAATGTCCCCTTAGAAAGTATAAACTATTCAGAACCACCACATGGCCACATTGATGTACTGAGTAGTCCTTTCTCTTTATATGAATTAGAGAGAGTGGTATCATTAAACAAAGACACCGCCCCAGGAATAGATAGAATTTCATACTCAATGATTAAACACCTTCCTCTAACTGCGCTTAAATATACCCTTGACATCTTCAATGATATTAGATATCAACATATAATTCCTGCGTCATGGAAAACACAAATAATAATTCCAATATTAAAGCCTGGGAAATCTTCTTCGTCAGGTGCTTCTTATCGCCCGATCGCATTGTCGTCATGTATCCTAAAAATATTCGAGAAATTAATTAAATGTCGGATGGAATACTGGCTAGAAAATAGCTTTCAATTACCTTTATATTCCTTTGGTTTCCGAAGAGAATCGTCCACTATGGATAATCTGACAGTTCTAGTTAACAGCATCCTGGAATCTTTTGCGTATAAAAAAATCACTAGTGCCGCATTCATAGATTTAGAAGGCGCTTATGATAACATTAACCTACATCAACTGCACAAGAAACTCATTGAATTGGGAATAGGACATTCAACAGCGACATTAATATTTAAGCTGTTATATGGTAGAGAATTGCAGGTATATTCTGACACTGGAGAGCTATCAAGAATAGTGCATAGAGGGATCCCCCAGGGCTCGATTTTAAGTCCACTCTTGTTTATATGTTATACATATGATATCGATAAATACCTTCCTGGAGATTGCAGAATTCTGCAATATGCGGATGATTTAATATTGTATAATTCTTCTCTTGGCTATAATACGACCGTTAATGTCCTATCCCAAACAATTCTGTCATTAAATAAATATCTGAATCAAAATAGTCTGAATATATCATTTGCTAAATCTTCTGTTTGTGTCTTCACTAGAAGAAGAATTCAGTGTCCTGAAAAAGTGAATCTGGGAGGAAACGATTTTCAAATTAAGGCAAATGTTAAATATCTCGGTATGGTTCTAGATTCGAAATTAAGGTGGCAATCTCATATAATTTACCTAATGAAAAAATGTATACCATCTTTAAACACTTTGCAGGCCGTGGCCAATTTCAAATGGGGCGCTCACCCTGAATCACTGCTGACTATATACAAATCCTTAATTCGTTCAAGGCTAGAATACGGGAATTACCTGTTCGGGAACGCCGCCAACTGTCATTTAACAAAATTAGACAGAATTCAGTATAAAGGCCTTCGAATCTGTCTAGGATATCTTAGATCGACACCAACAAATGCTATATTGATCGAAGCAAATGATCCCCCGTTGGATATGAGGACTGAGTTCATGGCAGCTAAGTTCTTTTTAAAGCGAAAAGCCAGATTTTTTCATCCTACTATTGAATCCATTGCTTCTCTCGAGAAGGCATATGATAACTCTGGCTTCTGGAATAACACCAAGATACCCCACTTCGTCAAAACTGTGAAAAAATTCAATAATTTAAATATTAAAATGGAAAAGTTTTCTTTAGCACCGATTCATAAAGTAAGCCAGGAAATTATTAATACCCCTATCAATATTCGGTTAAATGAACCATATTTAAGAGAAGGAGAGAGATTCGACCACCTAATCTTCACAGATGGATCAAAGAACCATGCGTCAGTAGGATGTGCATTCTTCAATTCATCAAATAGTTTCTTTCATCTCCTTAAACTACCGGCGCTAATGTCAATTTATACGGCTGAACTTATAGCAATTAGGGAAGCCTTATTTTATGTCAAAGCAAATAACATGAAAAGTATCAATATAATATCAGACTCAAAATCCGCACTAATGGCTATTTCGAATATAAAGAAAAATAAAAAAATTAC
This sequence comes from Euborellia annulipes, assembly GCA_023213315.1. NCBI lineage: Eukaryota > Metazoa > Arthropoda > Insecta > Dermaptera > Anisolabididae > Euborellia > Euborellia annulipes. The sequence goes on from JAKCPI010025139.1 coordinate 5,015, forward strand.
CAATTTACAAATACAAATCGCTAATCTGTTGGAAACGCTTTCTCGAAATAATCAAATGGTAACATTATCTTGGGTAAAATCTCACTCCGGCAACCCAAATAACGAGTTAGTGGACTATCTCGCTAAAAAAGCCTCAACTACTGGACACCTCTTGAATGAAGGCACCCCCTGGAGGGATGTCGTCTCCGTATTCAAAAAGCAGCTGTTTGTAGATTGGGCCAATGCCTGGTCTTACTCGTCTCAAACTAAAGGCTCCGCTCTGGCTTCTCTAAAGAAATTACCTGCCCCCTCTTGGTTCAAATATCTTCCCGACTTAACAAGACCGGAAATAATAATGATCAATAGACTAAGGATCAATCACTCCCTCTGCAACTATCATAGACACAGATTCTCCTTATCCGACTCACCATATTGCAATTGCGCATTAGTTCCAGCAACCCCCGAACATCTAATTCTGTTTTGCCCGTTATATAATAATATCCCCGAAAGGAAAACAATTCTAGAAAAGATAGAGCCCAAATTTAGAGACCCTCCTAACATAAATAGTATACTTAAACACCCCAATGAACAAATAATTAAGTGCATCTACCAATTCACACTAAAAGCAGGCATAACATTTTAAAAGTAAAAATAGTCACATCGTACAATAGCCCTATCCCCAAAGTTCCGCTCTTTATATGTATGTATTTTATCACTTTTCATTTCGATAGCTATACAAGCCTTGATATTTTCTTTTCTTATACGTATATAAATTTATAATGATATATCTTTATATATATTATTTATTTATTTATTTATGTTGTATATTACTGATTTTTTATATTCATGTATTTGATAATAATTTTTCTTGGTATATTTATGTTGTATATTGTGTTTTTCTGATATGCATGTACTTGATAATAATTTTTCTTGGTATATTACTTTTTTTTGTTGTATATTGTGTTTTTCTGATATGCATGTATTTGATAATAATTTTTCTTGGTATATTTATGTTGTATATTGTGTTTTTCTGATATGCATGTATTTGATAATAATTTTTCTTTATATGTATATTTTTTATATGAATTTTTATATATTTATGTAAAATGGGATGGCCGAGAAGCCAAATAAAAAAAAAAAAAAAAAAATATTAAACTAGAATAAATAAGGATTATTTTGAGCACGAATTCAAAAAAAAATTCCAGTGCCAAACAGAATGGCAGAGGCTCAAAGTTGAGATTTTGCCGATTTCGGAAGGTCAAAAGTTAGTCTCTTATTTTTCCTTTTTTTTTTTTTTTTTTTTTTTTTTCTTTTTTTTTTTTTTTTTTTTTTTTTTCATTCTTTTCTTCAATTTTCAAATTTTTAGACAAAGCTACAGGTTTCCCTGCTGGACCGATTAGGATGAAATTTAAAATACAAATAGATACTATCAAAAACCCGATACCTTTGATATAAAATTTCATTTTGGATCAAAAGTGACTTTTTGAGAGGTATTCAAAATTTCAAATTTGTCCTATCTTTAACATGGCGAAAAGACAATTCTAACTATTTTGCTCCCTGATGACGTCATCTAGGAACATATATATTATTATTAGTAATTTTCATCCCTAATGGAACAAAAATTTTTAGGATAGATCCATTCAGATAGAAATAGATTAACGTGATAAGAAGGAGTGCTACCAACATAACAAAAATAAAAAACCTAAAATTTTATAAAATTTGGTGAAATCCTATGTTTATCGTTTCGAATGAATACCAAACGAAGTATTTACATTCTTCCAACATAACAAAAATAAAAAACCTAAAATTTTATAAAATTTGGTGAAATCCTATGTTTATCGTTTCGAATGAATACCAAACGAAGTATTTACATTCTACCAACATAACAAAAATAAAAAACCTAAAATTTTATAAAATTTGGTGAAATCCTATGTTTATCGCTTCGAATGGATACCAAACGATGTATTTACATTCTACCAACATAACAAAAATAAAAAACCTAAAATTTTATAAAATTTGGTGAAATCCTATGTTTATCGTTTCGAATGAATACCAAACGAAGTATTTACAATCTACCAACATAACAAAAATAAAAAACCTAAAATTTTATAAAATTTGGTAAAATCCTATGTTTATCGTTTCGAATGGATACCAAACGATGTATTTAATTTTTACTGTTTGGAATGCATATTAAAAGATCTATTCATGGGATAACTTAATATTTAATAAACAAAAATTAATAAATAATATTTTCATGTAATATTTCACAAAAAGAAGTGAAATCTCAGCCAAAAACATCGGAGATGCAAAAAGGGGCGCCTCGCATTATTTTGCCTAGCGTCGAGGTGAAATCAAAAAAATGCGCCTCGCTTTTCTGATTTATATAAAAGCGAGGATATATGAAACAAATAAAATTCTGTAGGAGTTTTATTTAAGTGAAAATATTTCCTCGCTTTTATATAAATCAGAAAAAAGCGAGCGCATTTTTTGATTTCACCTCGACGCTAGGCAAAATAATGCGGGCGCCCCTTACATCTCCGATGTTTTTGGCTGACTATATATCGTATTAAGTATGATATCTCAAGTAGCAAAAAAATTTCCCATTAATTAAAGAAAGATTTAGATAATGATTCAGCTGCTGTTGATTTTTTTCTTGACATAATCCCCTGGAGAATTGGCACCAGACTGATTGAGTCCATTCATGAAGCATTGAGAGGACTAGAGAAGTGATTCATCGCTTGCATGATTTGCACTATCTATCTATGGCCCTGGCGCCAAACAACACCAAGAAGGGTGTCCCTCCTGACCTGGGCCAACCGGCCTCTCGGTGCCCCCGTTAAGATTAATGATCCTGTGTGCCGGAGGATCTCCCACCTCCACAACAACCAGACCAATCCATCACATGATGCTCTTGCAAATTACGGATTAGTGGCCAAAAAAATGTTCATTGACATTCTGGTCTATCTACTATTATTATCATCTCTATATATATATTTATCTTTCATATTGTCTTCTATGAATTTACTCCCATCCTTAATAGTTTCTCAACCTTATTTTGCTCACCGCCCCCTTTGAGAATATGTTCTTTTCTAGAGTCGCCCCCCCCCCATCTTAATTTTACTTACCACTTCTGGCGAAAACAGCTTTTGCCACGGTAATATTAAGTTATATTAGAGTCGTAAGATAGGATATTACACCTATCCTATTTCTGAGATTACAATGGCAACAATTCTGAGATTCAATGGCAATAATTAGAACGCATACTTACTTATTAGTTATATCGAGGAATATATTTATTAACATTCAACAGACCTAAATTTATGACATAACTAATGAGAAGGTTAAATTTGATGCATTTTAAGGAATTTGTTAATATCAGGCTCGAGGACGCTGAGAACCTATGTTATAAAGAAAACAGTTGAAATACAGAAATTGTTCAATAAAACATCTTAATAAGAGGGTAAAAATGAGAAATGCAGCAAAGATTATTTCTTTATTTGGTTAATTCACACAGCTGACGTTTCGGTTCCGTGTTTGAACCATCTTCAGAGCTGGCGAAGTCAGTCTGAACACGGATCCGAAACGTCAGCTGTGTGAGATTAACCAAATAAAGAAATAACCTTAGCTGCATTTCTCATTTTTATCCTCTTATTAATATAACATCTTAGCTATAAATTGTTTATGCAATAAAACATCTCTTTGCTCTTGCATTAGTACCACTTTATAACAATCTTCAAATTAATAAGGAAATTTTTTTTTTTTTTTACCCTTTTTCCGCTACTGAGGCCATTTAGGGTATGACTTTATTACATGTATATTTTTAAAATTACATTATACCGCTGGCTAAAAAAAAAAAATCGCTCCACCCTAATATAACCAAAGAAAAATTGAGTCAATATGGCCTTTCAGGCCCCCCCCGGAGAATGGTCCCATGCCCCCCCCCCAGCCAAATTTCCTAGTTACACCCATGGTTGCTATGGTAATAAAATATAAATATTCTCCCATCTTTATAAATTTTATATCTTGAATTCTAATATATTGGCGGAAACTAAATATATCTCGACTAGGGTCCGACCGAAACAAGATTTTCAGCCGAAACCGAAACCGAAACCGAATATTCGGCCTCAACCTTAGTTTCGGCCGAAACCGTAACCGAAACCGAAACTTGTATTTCCTATAAAAATTTTTTTTCATTTTACTTTTTTTTGAATTTTTTTTCCCTCCCGTGAAAATCATTTTACCTTTTGACGTGACAACGTCTTACAAATCATGTGTCTATGGTGGCATGTTAGAGGGGCATGCACGTAAAAGTTTATTGGCTTGAATAACTCCTCTGTCTTAAGAGGTATAATTATGGGAAATATACGGTTAGAAAGAATGAGTTTTCAGCTAAAGATTTCACCATTTATTTTTTCCTATCATTTTATTTTACCGCGCTGCGGTAAATTCTAATTTGAAAGTTTAAACCCCTATAGATTCTGAACGGCTAATCAGATCCGACTAAATGGGATGTCATTTGGTGCAGAAAGAAAACCTCTAATAGAATAAACCTCATTTTTTAGGCAAAAAAATATCGAAAAATAGCTCTAATTGTGCAACGCATAGCGACTTGACCATAAAAGCTACATTAAATCTAAATATAGTTTTAGAAAGAGTGGTTCAATACCCCAGGGCTTTTTTTTCTTTTTTTTGATCTGACGTCATTTTACCGCATGAGTGCACTCGGCGGGATTTCGTTTTTCGAAATTTTAAACCCCTGTAGATTCCGAACGGCTAATCAGATCTGACTAAATGAGATGTCATTTAGAGCAGAAAGATAACTTCTAATAGAACAAATAAAAAAATCCCGAGTAATTAACTCCAAAATTAATTTTTTTTCGAAAAAACTCATTTTTTAAGCATATGTCGCCCTTAATGGATAAAAGTTTGGCCACACCTGTCATATATTGTTTCAATGAAAATGTTTGAACATGTTTATTTATGAAAACAAACTACTAGTAAAAAAAAAAAAAAAAAAAAACAATACTTTCTCTCTTTATATTTCAATATAGGTAAGAGAAAATTTTTTTTTTTTGAAATCAAGCAAAAGACGTTGTCACGTTAAAAAGCCACCGGCTGTGTAGAAGACACAGCTAACACCTAATTTTTTTTTTTAGGGAGACTAAAATTTTTTTCTCCCTGAAGTGCAAATTATTTGACCTTTTTTTTTTTTTTTTGGATGCGAGTCTCATCCCATTTTTTCAGACTCTGGTTTCGGCCGGCCGAAAGGTTCGGCCACTTTTTGGCCGAAACCGAAACTACGGCCGAAACCATGATTTTTGGCCGAAACTGGCCGAAACCGTAACCGAAACCGAATATTCGGTCGGTTCCTAATCTCGACATAAAAATCTGGTGCGACCAGTCACACCAGATTTTGCAGATTTTTCATAAAAGAGAAATTTAATTAATAATATAATTTTTTTAAATAAAATTAAAAGTTTTTTTTATCATGAAACTAATTTACATAATAAGGCTTTGATCTCTCTTATCACGTTTCAAATTTTTTACTTTTCTTATTATTTTAATTTTTCCTTGCAAAGGAGTTCGTTTACCTTTTTATTTTTCTGTTCCGGTTATGTTCTGCATGACCCAACCTCTTAAAAACTCCTTGAAATTGATCGCCTCGTTTCTCCAATAATTTCAAATAACAACGCATCGGAGATTTTATCTTCTGCTTTGCTCAAATTTATTGATTTTTTTTTCTACTAATTAAAAAAAAAAAAGAACTTTTCCCTGAGGCAAAACTTTTTTTATGGTTTGAGTAAATAAATTTTCTTTGGTAATTGGATTGGAATTTATTTATTTATCTCTTTTTTTTAATATAATTAAATAGATAGAAATTTATTTTGTTATTTGTTCATTTCCTGGTTGCGAATTTCCAATTTGAATATAAACTTGTCTTCCCTAATTTAGATTCTTATAATTTATTTGATATTTGTTTATTCTATCATTAATATTAACAAATTGTGGATTATATATATACATTCATGCATAAAAAAAAGAGTGGGATGAAAGTCAACCAGTAGTACCTTCCTCCTCAACAGGAACGAATTTGAATCAGGGGGTTGGGGGACAACTTCCCTTCACAAAATTAAAAATCTGCTATTGATTGTGTCAAAGATTTTTTGACATGACAACGTTTTACAATGCATGTTTGTATAGTAGCTGGGTAGGGAGTCATGCACGAAAAAGTTGAATAACTCCTCTGTCTTAAGAGGTATAATTATGTTGAATATACTGTTAGAAAGAATGATTTTTCAGCTAAAGATTTCACCATTTATTTTTTTCCTACCATTTCATTTTACCGCGCTGCGATAAATTCTAATTTGAAAGTTTAAACCACTGTAGATTCCGAACGGCTAATCAGATCAGAGTAAATGTGATGTCGATTTGGGCAGAAAGAAAAACTCTAATAGATTAAATAAAAGAAGCCCTAGATATTAACTCTAAAATCAATTTTTTTTTCATATGAGGATTCTTGCTGTGTAGACATTATTTTTAATTGATTGAAAGAATCAGGATGTCACAGCCGCCACTCTTGTTGAAGGGGAATATATATATAAATTAAAACATTATTTAATTTAATCAATTTTTATTTTCAGAGTTTTGGCCAACCAATGTATGTAGCCATCAGGATTGAAACCTTCATGTACATTGGTTGGCACTCTGAAAATAAAAATTAATTAAATTTGATTTAATTTACATATATCTTCCCCTTCAACAAGAGTGGCTGTAACATCCCGATTCCTTCAATCAATTAAAAATCAATTTTTTTCCCCTGGCATCCAATGGAGGGGCAGGGTGGGCAATATGTCTTTTTTATAATTTCATTTATTTTTTTAAAATGTACCCTTGCCTCCTCCCTCCCCAGTTCCGGTACCTATGGTCCTCAAATTTTTAATAATACAAAAAGTACCGGATCACCTGTGTAGGAATTATATTATTCAATAAATTTCTTTACCTTGAACTTGACTGATAAGATAAATCATCAATTGAAATTTTATTTCTTTATATATATATATAATATATACAGTAATTTATATTGTTTTTCAGTATTAAAGTCACGTGAGGGCCAAACCAACACAGATAATTCTAGTCACGGATAACGAGTTATAATATTCTAATACAAGTTACAAGGACCTTCGTACATGTTTCTTTTTTTTTTTACGCTGCACAGATCTCCTCATCACTATAACATTTATTAATTCTTGTTTCTCTATCTCTCTCTTTTTTTCTTCATGTCATTCATTTGCTATCCTCGCTTGATATCAGCTCACTTTTTAAAACTTGGCTATAAAATTGTAACGTGCTTTTTTTTTCATTGCTTGGCAATCTTAAGAGCATCCATTTCGTGTCTTCCTTATATTTTTTATGTCTAGCCATTTACATAATATAATTTCGTGTATGGATTTTTAGAACTATTTTGTAGGTAACATAAAAAAAAATTGAGATAAAATTCTAAGATATTTGAAGTCCTTCTTTCTTTGCTATTATCGAATATTTCGGAATCGCAAGAGTAAAAGAAAAACAAGCCGGTCTTAAGAACTGACATCTGAAAAAGAGAAGTAATTTTTTGGTTAGCAACAAAAATCAGCAGTTAATCAAAATTTAGTCAGCACACAAAGATTTTGCCAGCAATAAATAATAGGCTGCAACCCTTGATCAGCAAACAATCTTAAAAATGATCAACAATTTAACCAATTTGTGGTCACCTTGTAATATCATGTGTCTGCCTAATAAAAACAGTCGCACTGAAAATAATTACTTGGTCAGCAAGATTTCACAATTGGTCAGCAGAGAAAAACAAATATTAAAACAACTTGAGGAATTATCGACTGGGGAATCGTATATGATTTAAAACAACTAGCAGGGGTTCTGACTTTGCCGGGCTCGATCCTCTAAGATAAAACAACTAGGGAATTATCTCGGTTTCTGTTCAAAACTGTTCAGTTCGAAGCGATTGGATAATACTAATGGTATCCAATAACTTAGAACTGAATGGTTTTGGACCCTGCTAACCGAACCGAAGGCCGACACTAGGGAACGAAAATACGAAAAGGTATATTAAACAGGAACAGGTAGATGAAGGCAGTCAGTAAAGAACAAAAACTTTATTTAAATATCGTCGACGTTTCGGGAACTCGTCGCTCCCATCTTCAGGACGATAAATTGTTAATGTTGTTTAGATTGATTTAGAAATGTTTTCTGACCATAAGTTGCTAACCAAGAGATTCGAAATTCTGCACATTTTACAAAGCTTTAAACAATGCACAGTTTTTTCTTTTTTTTTTGCATTTAATTCAATGTTTGACTTTAAGGCCATTCATGTTCCACATATATTTTTCTTTTTTAATCAACAAATTAAAACAGTTCAAAAACAAAAACAGCTAACAAAACACCTAGTTATAAAAAACATACTTCAAAAATACACATAGTTATAAAAATCCATCATTCAAAAATACACATAGTTATAAAACACATATCAAAATTACACCTGGCCATAAAATACACATAGATATAAAAGATCCAATTCAAAATTTCATAGTTAACAAAGACCATAATTCAAAAATACACCTTGTTCAAAAATACACTTATTACAAATTTAAATGGTGTATATTAAATTTGTATGTGACATGTTTTTTTTGAAGTTATTAAGGTACAAGGACTCTTTCTGTTTCGGAGTATTTGTAAAAATGGAGGGGGATCTCTGAAATTTCATTATATAGGATATTTCTTTCAGCTGCCAAGAGTGGACAGGCGTGAATTAATTTTCAAGAGTTGCATAGGTGGACGAGCAGTTGCAAAGTAATGTACAGTTTTGAATTTCTGCAAATTCGCATCTAAAGTTTATTTATGAATTCGTTTTTTACTTTCTCTTATTCTATATATGAAATATATTTGATATTTTGACATATTAACAAAAAAAAGTCAAAACATATGTATATTTTTCAAAGCTTTTCTCATCCATCATAATCAATTTGTTCACAGCACCTCCCTGCCACTCTTCAAATAAACATATTTTAGTTTGTCGCCTGTAAAAAAAAGAGCAAACCAATTTTTTTTTTAATTCATGGCGTGATTGTTGAGATTCGTGAATGAATTGGAGGTGCATTTTATATGTTGAAATCGGTTGGTTGGCTGTCACGCAGAAGGGAAAGTCTCACCACGTGTTGATCGCTCTTGAAATGCAATGGCCATCACCAATTCATTCCAATCGTCAAATGCCTGAATTTACAACTTCCTTTCTGTTAACTTCATTCTCTTATTACTTCATTAAAATAATTATATAGGCCTGAAAAAAACAAAAATGAATTTTTTATTGGGAAACTGATATCGTCTTGGTTCGTTTTTAAGTACATATTGAACTAATTAAAATAAATGGGCTGTTCTCAAGCCAAGTATTTTTTTTTAATTATATTATACCACTTGTAAAAATAAGATGTATAGTACCAGCAGGGCCACAGCAGAGAGGACCAGGGGGGAGGGCTATATCCCCGGGATGCACTCCAATCTTAAAATTATAATAAAAAAGTAATTTTCATAGTTAAAATTTCAATTAAAAAAAAATATTTTTCATGAAATGCCCGGTCCCTTTAAGCTCAAATCTTAAAATTATAATTTAAAAAATCATTTTCTTGAAATTCTTTTCTTGAGGGGGTCTTTAAGCTCAAATCTTCAAATTATTTATAATTAAAATAATCATTTTCTTGATCTATGTGTCAGAACAGTTTATATCAAGTCTGGGCAAGGGCGGATCCAGAGGTGTTTCTCGGGGGGGGGGGGGGGGGGTAATCTAAAAAATTTTAACATTCCCTCATTCGCGGAACAGAAATTTTTTTGGGGAGGGGGGGGGTAATTACCCCCTTGCCCCCCCCTGTATCCGCCCTTGAGTCTGGGTGCCAGAGCAATTTTATAAAAACTATAGGTATTACAATAATTGTATTACTGTTTAGGAAATTTTAACAAATTTTTTAAATAACCTTTTTTTATTAAATAAACATTAAAAACTATGAGTAACTGAGTCAAAAATTTGGTCAAAAATTGTTGACATGAAGGCCTAATAGCCTTTTGCATTATAATAGGGGGGGGGGAAATTATGTATCCCCGGGACCCGTCAAGTCTGTCTGAGTACCGGTCACTGCAGTGGCTAACCCACCTGAAAATGAGAGATGATTCATGCTTGATCACCACAGATTAAGCAGATTAGTCAGCATTTTTTAGAACCCATAATTTGTAATGTTTGAACCACAATTTTTTTCCCAGCATTTTTTTTTTTTTTGTCCAAATTCCCCTTCCTATAAATCCCAGTGTTAAATAGCCTATTTACTTTTATTTGATATCTTCATTTTATTGAATGAAAAGAATATCTTAACTTCTCTATCTATGAATTATTCAAACAGTAAACCCCACGCGTTCAATTAATTTTATATATTAAAATAAAGGGAAATTTGAATTATTAATATAGAAAGCTATTTAGTCTTTCTACATTCTTTCCTCACTTAAATCCAGGCCATATTCCAATTCGGTATCCTGATTATGCTACATAACTAAAAGGCTTGACTAGATATCGATCCCAGGAGATTGCAAATGTTTCAAATTTATTTCCTTATCAATGAATTTATAATAAAATGTCTGAAATTGCCTGACATTTCATGTTTCTTATTTAAAGAATCTCGATATTTCCTTTTGGGCTTTTTCAGTATCATGCCCAAGATTTTTGTTTAAAAA
>JAKCPI010025140.1:0-19971 GCA_023213315.1 Euborellia annulipes
AGTATCCAAGAATGTCTGGACCCCCAATTGATATATTTACAACGGGCTATCGTTTAAAGTCTTAAATGGTCTGAGTTGCCGAAAGACTGTGTGTATGGGTGTGTGAATGTGAGTGTGAATGGGAAAAAAAGTGTGAATATTTCTATAAAAAAAAAAAAAAAAAAATAAAATTTTCATAAGGCAAGACAAAACTCAATGCTTTCCAATGGACAATTTTCTGGAATTTTTCGCCCATCCCTTTTTGAGAATTTGGGAACCATTTTCCTGGTCTCTTCATAACGTCCTCTATAAGACAGCAAAATTTCGTTTAAAAAGTTGGTGTTATAAACACTTCGCTAATATATATATAGATTGCATACTGATCAAATAATTAATTAATCACTAAATACATATTCATATTAAAATAATAAAAAAGTACAACAATCGATAAATGGTTAAAATTTAATTATTAAAAAAATTTATAAATTTTATTTTTCTTTTTAAATTGTTGTACCCTTTTATTTTAGTATAAATATTTATTTAATAATTAATTAATTATTTAATCAGTATGTATTTTATAAATTAATTTAATAACAATTATACATATTTTTTTTAATTGTTTTAATATTTTAATTATTTATGACGTAACAAATACCTCCTATATAGGCCTATATATATTTCTATTGTTTAATTAAAATAATATTTCAAGGTAATGAACATGATTTTTTTTTTTACTTTTTTTTATTAATATTCAACTAAAATAAAAATTTGATAACCCCCCCCCTCCCCCGCACTCTCTTTTATTAAACGTAACGCAAAAAAAGAGAATAATTATGATTGAATGCTGCGTTTAATTAGCAAGCAGAGGGAGAATTTGCACTTTAATTATCTCCTAACAAATTATGTGACCAAATCTCCCCTCTTCTATTTAACCACTAGTTTATTGATTTGTATTATTAAAAATCTGGTGTGACTGGCGCACAGCACACAACTTTCTCTTACCTTCGGTAATCGAAAGTTGTGTACTGTGCTTGTCACACCAGATTTTTTGTGTCGAGATATATTTAGTTCCCGACAGTACGGAACATATGAATTCAAGATGTAAAATTTATAAGTATGGGAAAATATTTATATTTTGTTACCATGGCAACCATTTCTCCTATCTTCCCTATGAAATACAAGAGTAAAGTGGTCTTCAGAAGATTTCAATCGCAAAATGAGAATATACATTTTAAAGAGCATCTAAAAAATAATTGATTTTTGAATTTAAAAAAAATCGTTGGAGCAAATTTTGAGAAAATCGAAAAAAAAACTGAAAAAGTGCATCAGTAAAGTACTAGTACTCTTTGGCCGATTTTGATTAAAAGCTTATTTTTCCGGTCCCGGGGGGTGTTTATCTTAAATATAAAATTTCAACCTCGTAGCTCAATTCCTTCATGCTTAAAATTGAACACACACCCACACACCCACCCACACACCCACCCACACACACCCACCCACACACACACCCACCCACACACACACAGACAGACCATGTCGCGAAAACCACTTTTTTGGATTCAGGGGACCTCAAAACGTGAAGATCCATCAAAATCTCGACATCGAATTTTTGACATGAAACCAATACTTTCTCTCTATATATATATTACATATATACATAGGTAAGAGAAAGTAAAAAAAAAAAAAGTATGCTGACCATGCAAAATGTTTCAACTGGAAACTACGGTTCTGCTTGTCTTTGTGAACAAAATATCTCAAGAGTTAGAAGGTTGAAATTTTATATTTAAGTTAGCTACTTCCCTGAGGCGTGAAAATAACTTTTGCACAAAATCGACTAAAAGTACTAGTACTGATGTACTTTTTCCAGTTTTTTTCGATTTTTTCAAAATTCGCTCCAACGATTTTGATTAGAATTCATAAATCAATTATTTTTTTAGATACTCTTTAAAATTTAAATTCTCATTTTGCCCTTGAACTCTTTTGAAGCACACTTTACTCTTGTACTTCATAGGAAGGATAGGAGAAATGGTTGACAAAATATAAATACACTCCCCATAAAAAATAGTGGAACACTGTTTATTCTCAAGAAGACCTATTCTAATCTATCTTAATGATACTGTAATTTATTAAACATTTAATATGAAATATTTTATACATTTCTAAGTAAATGTAAGCCTAGGGGCTTGGTCTAGTTGGTAGCGTGCCTACCTTCTATATCGAACGTCGCGGTTTCGGACCCCAGACAGTACGATGATTTTATTTAATTCATTTGGATACTAAATGGCTTAAATAGAAATGCCTGGAACCAGAATAGATATTATCATATATAACTGTTATCGTAAAGTCTTTTATATGGCTGGCCTAAGTTGCCGAAAAGACTGTATGAAGGTGTGTGTGATTGTGAATGAGAAAAAAGTGTGAGTGTTAAAAAAAAAAGTAAATTTAACACAAATCCATATCATTTTAATAAATAATTACAATTTAAATAAAACAAAGACACAAGGAGGGAAGCAGGTGCAGCCAAAATTAAAGCCTCCGATTTTGTTACATAATGAGACGTTTCGAGAAAACTATTTCCTCATCATCAGTCTTTCAAATTGTATTTGTCCCGGAGTTGTTAAAAGGGCACAATACATTTATTATGTACATATTATGTACATTTATTATGTTACATTCTCACTGAACAAGTCAATGAATAACACACCCATAAAGAAAATACATAATAAATGTATTGTGCCCTTTTAACAACTCCGGGACAAATACAATTTGAAAGACTGATGATGAGGAAATAAAGTTTTCTCGAAACGTCTCATTAATTGTAACAAAATCGGAGGCTTTAATTTTGGCTGCACCTGCTTCCTTCCTTGTGCATAAATCAACAGCCACGTACTTCATTGGTTAAAACAAAGACAAAAATCTCAAATTTTTTTTATTAACGCCAAATTTCTAATATTCTAAAATAATCTTTCCATTTCAGTTTTTCTCTGTCTATTTTATTGGAAATTCTTATAAAAACAAAATAATCCAGCAAATCATAAATTTGTCCCTCAAAATGAAAATTGACATATTTTTCTTTATTTTATTTAAATTGAATTAAATTGGTTAAAATTATTTGTGTTAAATTTACTTAGAAATGTATAAATTATTTAATATTAATAGTTTCTTAAGGTAGATTAGAACAGGTCTTCTTAAAAGAATCGAAATGTTACGTTTTTTTTTTTTTTTTTTTGACGCGCAGTGTATTTTCCCATGTTTATAAATATTACATCTTGAATTTTAATATATCCCCGGAAATTAAATATATGCTGACACAAAAATAGCTTTTATGGTCAAGCAGCTATGCGTTGCACAAAAAGTCAAAAATGAGGTTTTTTGAGAAAAATATTAATTTTGGAGTTAATTACTCGGGATTTTTTTATTCATTCTATTAGAGTATTTCTTCCTGCACAAATTGACATCACATTTAGTCTGATCTGATTAGCGGTTCGGAATCTACAGGGGTTTAAACTTTTATATTCGAATTTACCGCAGCGCGGTAAAATGAAATTATAGAAAAAAAAAATAAATGATGAAATCTTTATCTGAAAAATCATTCTTTCTAACCGTATTGTTAACATAATTATACCTCTTAAGACAGAGGAGTTATTAAAGCCGATAAACTTTTTCGTTCATGCCCCCCTAACCTGCCACTATAGACACATGATTTGTAAGACGTTGTCACGTCAAAATCTGGTGTGACAGGCGGGCCCAAGTGGAGCCCACCAAAGGCTAGTTGATCATTGAATAGAATCAGTTTCATTTAAAACTTGATAAATTATTAAACCAACAAAAAAAAAAAAACCTTAAAAATTAATTTATAGATTATCTCAATACTATTTTTTTTTTATTTTGCTATTCATTAAACGCTATCTCTTTAATCCGTTTATAAATTTAATTCGATTTACCTTTTTTTTTTTTTATTTTTTAATCTCTAAATATGAAATTTATATCATAAGCGTTTTCCAATGTGAAAATATTATAGAACTAACCCCCTCCCCACTCTGCTCTCTCGATTCTACCTTCTTATTAATTACGGACGGGACAGAGAGAGATAATATTCCTCTTTAGGGGACGATAAATGTTTAAATTAAATAAAATTTATTATCCAATACTTTTGCTACGATTAATAGTTAATTATACAGGAATCGATCCATATTTTTGTGAATCAATCATTCTTAAGTTTTAACCTCTTTTAAGGTGCGCGTCTCGAAAAGCCGTTAGAAGACGATTCACTACCGAGTTGCTCTAGGCGGCAAGAGATAGCGTTAGTTTTTCCCATAGGGATACAAGGGATTTATTCCATTTCATTTTAAAGTTTCCAGCTAATTAATTAAGGGTAGAAAATTAATAATTTTTTAACACAATGATTACTAATTTAATTATCTATAAGTTATAGAGCGAATTTTTTAAAAATATCTTTTATTTAATGTGATTAATCTAAAAAAAAAATTTATTTTTTCGAAAATCAAAAAAAGGGCTTCTTTAAGTTGTAGACATTTTGAATAGTTTTAATTAAAAAAAAAAATTTGAGGTCGATAGCTTCAAAATTGAGACCGCAATCTCCCAAAATTAGCACCCCGAGACGTGCACCTGGAAGATAGGCAACCCAAATGGCTCAAAGAGAATTCATTCAGTTCCTTTCTTCATTCACCAATTCCATCCAATTTAATTCAAAAATATTAGAATGGAATTCGTAGATGGGATATTTAACAAGTCGTAAAAAAGAGTTATTTTAATTAATTTACGATCTCTATTTTTTATGAGATTAATAATCCTGAGAGAGAGAGAAAGAGATCATTAAAAACATTCCTTAGAGTCACTTAAAGTCATGTTTATTACAAATATGAATTACGCTGTCTTAGTGGATTTTGTTGGCAAATATAAAATAAAGCCACCTCTAGGTGGCTCGGGCCCGCCTCTTATTCAAGTGCCGCAAGTTTTTTGTCAACTGGTTTCAGGCAATTAATAATACATAAGGATATCTGGCTTATTAAAAAAGAACTGTCTTCTATTCCGCATTCAATCAACGCAGGTGTTCCCCAGGGTTCTGTCCTCTCTCCCACCTTATTCCTTATGTACATTAACGACCTCATGGGATTACATTGCTTTGCTGATGACTGTACGCTGCACTCAGTCAGAAATGGTGAATCCTCATCCACTGGTCGTCTGGGGTCTGTGTCGTCGATCAATGATGATCTTGGTCTTTTGGAGGAATGGGGAAACCTCAATTCTACTCCCAAAAAACACAATGTTGTCTAATTTCTAGACAAAAAAATAGAAATTTGCTCTCCCCTTATTTACAGCAATAATAGTCTCGAGTTCAAAGATTCATTTTCTGTTCTGGGAGTGACAATTACATCCTATCTCTCCTGGAGCAACCACATCTAAATCTACCGCAAGGAAATTATATTTCCTATTCAAAAAGAAGCGTTACTTTTCCTTCGAACAACTCCTAACCCTCTAACTGTTATAAAGCCCAAATTCGGCCGTGTCTTGAATATGGTTCCCACCTTTGGTGAGGGGCGTCGAAAGACCTTGGACGCCATACAGAGGCGTGCAATTAGAGTGATAGGTGATTCTACCCTCACCTCATCCCTACAGTCACTAGAACATAGAAGAAGCGTGTCTGCACTCTCTCTCTTTTATGGTCAATGCTCTGCCGAATTAAAATCAATTATTGAATAATGGAACGTGGCTGTAGCTGATATGTTTAATAGGAAAGAGGGTGCAGCCAAATAATTGTGCCTCTATTAAGTAACGAACACTCTTTATTGGGACGTTTCGGCTGGGATCAACCCTGCCATCTTCAGCCTGCAAAGAGCATATCAATAATACAAGTTATTCGCATTCTTTGTCCAATGAATATTACATTCAAGCTTGACCTTCACGGTATTTAAAGGAATATTACATTCATTGGACAAAGAATGCGAATAACTTGTATTATTGATATATGACAACTCTATTTGTATATATAAAATTTAAATATGCTCTTTGAATGCTGAAGATGGCAGGGTTAATCCCAGCCGAAACGTCCCAATAAAGAGTGTTCGTTACTTAATAGAGGCTCAATTATTTGGCTGCACCCTCTTTCCTATTAAAATCAATTATCCCACCCAATGCAACATATACACGCAACACATCGTCCCAGCATCCCTATGCTATGTTCAGAAAAGTTAAATATTGTTTGCCTACTAAAATTAGACAGATTATGGTTAACTCACTCGTCCTGACACACCTCGACTACTGCTGCCTTGTTTTTAACGGCCTACCTGGGGAGACGGACCTTGTTTTGGAGAGAGCCTTGAATTCCTGTATCCGCTTCATTTTTGGAATTCCAATCGACCAGCACAGAACAACCAGATTAGGTTCGCTGAAGCTGAAAAGAAGACGTAGCTTTCTCTTAGGGTGTTATGTGTTCAGTCTCTTGAGGAATGAAAGGCCCTCTTATTTGTTAAGGGATCTTAGGTTAAAAACCTCATTCATCTCTAGAACTCTGAGGGTGAATCCGCTAGACTTACAGATGCCGAGGCATCGAACCACCACTTATGGCAGGTCATTTGCTGTTGAGTTCGTCAGGTTATGGAACGGTGTCCAGGAGAGCATAAGGCGATAGCGAACTTTGGCCATTTTTAAGCGTAAATTTTCAGTTAATGGCGATGTGTAGGTCGGTCCATCTGTCTGTCTTGACCCAATTCGAGTCCCATCCCCGATCCCTCTAAGGAAAAAAATTATTATTATTGAAATTCCTATCATATCCCCGTTTATTTACCCGAGTTGCTTTCGTGTACGAAGACACACACCTCAAACCCGACTGGTCTCTGGCCATCTACCGGCACCCCGTGAAGTTTTCGGCTACTTCGGTCATTTATTTAATAAATTTACAATACATAGAGTACCGATGGTTATCGGTTTCACATGCTGTCACCAATCACGAGCTTTGGCAACGGTAGCTCTTCTCCAGCCGGCTTTATTTGTTGAAGAAGACCTTTTTTTATATGCAAAACGTTCATAAAATGAGAGTTTTATTATGAGAAGGCTTATTTGTTATCTTTTAAAGAGATTTGCATTTCCTCATTAATATTCATCATCAAGATGTTCCTTTAAATATTAACAATGAATTCTAATAACATTCTAAGTATTTTTTTTAGAAAGAGCACCGCCAAGTTTTTAAGTATTACGCCTCTCTTTGTAAAGTCATTTTAATTTTATTCTTTTTTTTTCTCACTTTCATTAAAATTTATTGTTCTTTTTTCTCCCTTTATGTTCTTCACACCTCGGAGGAAAAGTTAGATTTGGTAAAGTTGAAAATTTTTCTTTTTAGATATAAATTTAATCTCTTCTCTATCCATTTAAATAAATTAAAATTTAATATGGTATATGATTTATTATAAAATATTAATTGTGAGATTTAATTTTAAATTCTCATTTATTATGGTGTTAACTCCGAAATTACCCGACGGATTTTTATGGGATTTTTTTTTTTATAAATGTGTAGAAAATTTTACAAGAGTTTTATTTTAGTCTTTGTAAGATTATTGTATTATTATTACGATATATCTACTTAGGGGTCGTCCACATATTACGTAACGCCTCTTTTGACGATTTTCTAGTCCCCCCCCCCCATTTCACAGTTAGTCACACACACACACACACATATAAACATGTTTTTTAATGACACCTGTATGATCATGTTTTGATTTTTCTTTCCAAAATTAACGAAAAATGTCGTTTTCTTCTGTGATTATTTCAAAAACTATTCAGTTTTCGGAAAATTGTCAAAGAATAAAAACTTTTTAAAATTGAGTATTTTATCATAATATACAGTGGCGTAGCGAGCTTAACTCGCGCACGGGGCAAAATACCATTTTGGCGCCCCCCCCCCCCATTCGAAAACCAAATAATATTATACAGGGGCGTATATAGAAATTTTTTTCGGGGGGGGCCCGAACTCCAAAATTTTCTTGCCTGCGGAAAATTTTTTGCCCTGCTGTTTATATCATTTTACATTTTTTTTTAGAAAAGCTAAATTTTGCGGAATTTTTTCCCCTTCCTGCGGAAAAAATTTTTTGCGGAACTTAATTTTTCCGTCACGCGGAAATTTTTTCCCCCGGACATTAAAATTATTTTTTTGTTTTACGAACCATTTGGCGCCCCTTTGTGAGTTGCGCCCGGGGCATGATGACCCCCTTGCCCATCCCCGTCGCTACGCCACTGATAATATAACAAAGAAATTGAAAACTTCGAAATTTCTGAAAAAACTTTTTAGGTAAAGTACTACTTCCAAGTGACGTATTTACTCCAAAAGTTGATAAAAATCTACAATTTCAGTCAGGGGGCGTATATAGAAATTTTTTTCGGGGGGCCGAACTCAAAAAATTTTTCTGCGGAAAATTTTTTTTAAGAAACTTTATTTTTTTCCACACGAAATTTTTTGAGGAACATTTTTTCTATTGCGAAACCAAAGTTGTCCATCCTGCGGAAAAATTTGTTGCGCTGACGTCTGTATATCCCTATATATGTATATGTGTTTGGGAAATTTCGGGGGGGCCCGGGCCCCCTCGGCCCCCCCCATAAATACGCCCCTGATTTCAGTGTAAGAATCATATACCCAATTTCATCGATCTTGCTGCTTTGGTTTTTAAGCAATCGTGTTCACACACACACACACACACAGAGAATATACGAGAAAGTCTCAGGGAAGTCATTCCCCATATTTTTTTCATTAACATAAATCCCATTGGTGATTTAGATAATTGATTGGATGATGCTTATTTAGGCCTTTGAGAATAGTTTAGGTGTTTTTACACTCCCCTCGCTCTCTCATCAACCTGTATTTTGCAGCACAATGCATTCCACACCCTCCATTGAACACAAGCGGAGCCCTTTTTATACCGTATAGGGCGAGGCGGTTTTACGACCAGCCCTTATCAACCTTATCAGCAACCAACTTCATAGAATAGACGAGACGGGCATCCACTTTTCTTTCAATCTGTTACTTGGAGGTTATTTTAGACTCATTGATAAAAAAAAAAAATAAAAAAAAATAAAAGGCTTGAACTTAAAATAAGATTTGAATAATGAAAGGGTGCTTCAGATCTAATTAACTAGCTATCACTTGAGTGTTTTCATATCTAATTAAGCTAATCATATGATTAATTAAGAGCCTAAGTCGGACTTAGTTAGCTAATAACCAAAGTTCGGTATAAGTTAACTAAGAGGTGAAATTAGCAACATAAGGCATGTTTATTTATTTTTAATAATTTCTTATTTTAATTTTTAATAATTTTTATAAATGATGCCTTTATTAAGTTGCTAACTTCATAAAACTTGTCCTTATACCTCAGGTAGCTAATTATATGGTACACTGTACTTCAAAAATAGTGGAACACTGTTTATTCTCAAGAAGACCTTCTTACTAGGGCTGGACGGTAAACCGGTTTACCGGTAAAAACCGGTAAAAATTTTTTACCGAAAACGCGGTAACGAACCTCTAATTCGGTAAAAACCGGTTTTTTTTTCGAAAGTCGGTAAAAACTTATTTTTTCGGACGGTAAAAAATTTTGGTTCCGCGAAAAACAAAAATGTGCCGCGGCGGCAAGCTTTGGTTCCGCGGGCGGAAAAAAATTGGCGTCTCTAAAAAAAGGAAAAATATTTTTTCGGACGGGAAAAAATTTTGGTTCCGCGGAAAAAAATGTGCCGCGGCGACAAATTTCTGTGCCGCGAACGGCAGGAAAAATTGGCGTCTCTAAAAAAAAGGTAAAATATTTTTTCGGATGGGAAAAAATTTTGGTTCCGCGGAAAAAAAATGTGCCGCGGTGACAAATTTCTGTGCCGCGAACGGCAGGAAAAATTGGCGTCTCTAAAAAAAAGGTAAAATATTTTTTCGGACGGGGAAAAATTTTGGTTCCGCGGGAAAAAAATGTGCCGCGGCGGCAACCTTTGGTTCCGCGGCGGCAAATTTCTGTTCCGCGGGCGGTAAAAAATTTTTACCGACTTTCGAGAAAAACCGGTTTTTTTTTCATTATCGAGGTCGGTAATGAAAATCCATTACTGTCCAGCCCTACTTCTTACCCAAATACAAAATTGTTCTATTTGAGATTCTGAACAACTTTGGTTTGAAAAAAAAAATTCATTATCTTTAACCTTTTAGCAATTTTATAAAAGATAAAAAAAAAAAAAAAAAAAATTAAATCTTTATTTAATCGCATTTAAATAATAATTGATTTCTAATGTAAATTTCAAATTTTAACTCGGTCTCTTTCTCTCTAAGGATTAGATGAAGGAGCTTAAATTATTAGAGTTTTAAATCAAAAAAGAAAATTTACTTTCAAGAACTAATAAGTCAGATAAGCCCTTCATCATCATCATCATTCTATGCGTACAAAATAAAATATCTTCTTCTAAGACATCAGAAATTCAAATCAACGTCTGCCTCGGTTCTAGCGGGAAATGAGTCTGTTAGTTTGTATAATGGGGGTTTATCTCAGAAAGTAGTCAACCAATTTGATTAATTCTTTTTCTATGGGTTTGGTGAGTGCCTTCTCTTCACAATACACCAAGAAATCTGTGGACATTTTTAAGCGTGAAGGAAATGAGCTTCGAGGTTAAAATTTTATATTTAATTTAAGCACCTCTCTGTGGTTTTAAATTAAACTTTTGAACAATATCGTCCAAAATTTTTTTACGATTTTTAAGAGAAAATTATTCAATTCGAAAACATATTTTTTTGCTAAAAATATCATTGTGTGGTTTTATGAAACCACGATGCAAGTGAAACTTTTTTTCGGGTCTTAGGCGTTTAACTGAAAATTTTCACAAAATTATTCAATTAAGGGTATTAAAATCGCGTTTTTAATCTTATCTTAATAATTGGAAAATGGGAATAATAATGGGAAATCAATTGGCTTATGTTAAATTAAAAACTGAGAAAAATATTTATTTAGTATTTGAATCATTTTAAATTATTTTAAAAATTATATTTTATCAATTTAAAAATTCAATAATTAAATCTCACAATTATTTTATTATAATTCGTCATATATATTAAATTTCAACTTTCCTATTTTTGTCGTCACGGTTTGTGACGTTATGGCTTGTAGCGTCACGGCCTTTGACGTCACTGCTTGTAACGCGACATGCTGATAGAAGAGCGAAAAAATTTGAGGCCATCAAATAAAAGTTTCATTTAAAAAAAAACCTATTTTATTTTTCAGTAGGTTTAGAAAATTAAAACGGTGTTTATATTCAGCTTGAATTAAAAAAGTATTTTTTTTTTCAGTGCTAGGTATAAATTTAGCCCTTCAATATAATAATTAATAAATAGAGAGTGCTGATGTTAGTGGTGGGGGCTTTTCAAATTAGACTCTCCTATAAATAGATACGTATTAATAATATACATGATTTGTGTGACAGATTCAAGCCCTTGACATTTAGGGGCTCAATTCAAATTAAATTAGCTATTATTATAAGTATTTCTAGGTAACAACAGTATCGGAATGTGTTTGTGCTGTTGCTGTTAAATGCCAATAGAGGGAGGATGGTTTTGAAAGTTGGGTTCTGTGCTTGTCACACCAGACCTTTGAAGGTTTCCGACACTGTAAAATTCATAAACATGGGAAAATATTTATATTTTGTTACCATGGCGACCGTTTCTCCTTTCTTTCCTATGGAGTACAAGAGTAAAGTGGTATTCAAAATATTTCAAGGGTGAAATGAGAATATACATTTTAAAGAGCATCTAAAAATTGACTTTTGAATTTTAATCAAAATCGTACTGAAAATTAAAATTAAATATACAAATTAAACACTAGGTTTTTGTTTATTAAAGCTTTTGTGGTTTGAAATATTATTATTAGGAGAATTTTTAATTATAGACCACATTTTTGTATTAAATATTTATTAAAAATATATAAATACTGTACAACGTTTCGACTGTTTATTATGCAGCCGTTATCAAGTATTGTTAAGTGTCTTTTTATATACAGCGACGTCATGACGCGTCAGCGCCATCTGTCGGCATTTCTGTGAAGTTAACTTCAAATTTTCCCGCTATTTTCACTCATTTCCATGAAGTTAGTCACAATTATCAAAGCAAGTGTTTACAAATTGTGACTAACTTCATGGAAATGAGTGAAAATAGCGGGAAAATTTGAAGTTAACTTCACAGAAATGCCGACAGAAGGACATATTCTTGTCTGATGATGACAAAGAATTGTCGAAATAGGTATCAAGTGTTAATTTTTAATTTTGAAACAAATAACCTAGTTTCAGGAGGAGTGGCTTAATGTATATATAATGAGTAATGAGGTTATTCAAGGCAGCCAAAAGCAATAAAGAAAAATATATTTATCTTTAGATTTATTTCATACGTTTGTCGACGTTTCGGCCGATATTCCGGCCTTCTTCAGGACCTTAAAAATTATAAAATACACATATAATTGTAATCTTGTGCGTATTTTATAATTTTTAAGGTCCTGATGACTGTACTCTTATTTCTTTAGTATTCTTATTTATTTGTATCCTTTATATTGTATCCTTAGTTGTTTATACTCATATTTATTTGTACTCTTGCAAAGATTGTATGCAGGCATGATGGCTCTGCCTTTTGCCTATTAAATAAAAAAAAAGGTCCTGATGAAGGCCGGAATATCGGCCTAAACATCGACAAAAGTATGAAATGAAGCTAAAGATAAATATATTTTTCTTTATTGCTTTTGGCTGCCTAGAATATCCTCACTACTCAAATAACCTAGAATTTAATTTATATATTTAATTTTAATTTACAAAATGTTTCAACGAGAACCAACGGTCGATAGTTTAAATCTTATAAAAACTGCATCAGAAATATATTAGTGCCTTTTGGGCGATTTTGTTCATAAGCTGCGTGTGACTCCACAGGCTGTTGCCTAACTTAAATATAGAATTTCAACCTCTGAGATATTTTGTTCAAACAGACAGACTGCCCCCTTCTAAGCAAAGAATAACGAAAGGGGCTCTTGTTTTTTTCTATTCCAAAATCCACCCTTTAACTTTTACCTTATTTAAATAAACCCTCTTCTTGGAAATGCTTAAATAAAATAAAAGATTTAATTCCTATTTAAGAGATGAGATTTTTTTTGTAAGATTTCGCTAATTAACTCAAATATAAGCGAACTGAAAGAGAGTTGGCGGCTTCTTTTTTTATATTTAAATAAATGTCGATCTCTATGCGTCTGTGTGTGTGAAGTTAGCAAAAGATGAAAAGAAAAAAAAGATCCTCTCACTCATCTCTTTCTCAGATATTAAAATTATTAATTGCGATTTCTGGGAGGTCAAATTAAAAAAAAAAAAAAAAAAAAAAAAACACCAGACTTTCTTTTTCAATACGGTTGGAGTTCGCAAGTGGCACTTAAAAGAGAAAAAAAAATAACTAAATGACCAACCCCCGCCTTCCCTCTGTGACGCAAACTATTTAGCTTCTTGGGTTTTTTTCTTAAGCCAACATTTTTATTTGTTATTTAAAAGATAATTAAATTTTTTATTTCTAGACACCCTTCAAAACCCACCATCGTAAAATTCTCTACAAATTGAAAAAAAAAAAAATCCCATGAAAATCCGTCGAATAGTTTCGCAGTTAATGCTTTCCGAAGAAAAAGTTAAAATTAAATCTCACAATTATTATTCTATAATTATCATATTTATATTATAAATAAATGTTTAAAGGGATTCAATTAATTAATGTATTTCTATTTCATATTCTTTATTTAATTTTACTTTCTCTTACCTATGTATATATGTTAATATAAATAGAGAGAAAGTATTGGATTCATGTCAAAAATTCGATGTCGAAATTTTGATGGATCTTCACGTTTTGAGGTCCCCTGAATCCAAAAAAGTGGTTTTCGCGACATGGTCTGTCTGTGGGTGGGTGTGTTCAAATTTAAATATGAAAGAATTGAGCCAGGAGGTTGAAATTTTATATTTAAGTTAAACACCCCCGGGACCGGAAAAATAAGCTTTTAATCAAAATCGGCCAAAGAGTATTAGTACTTTACTGATGTACTTTTTCAGTTTTTTTCGATTTTCTCAAAATTTGCTCCAACGATTTTGATTAAAATTCGAAAATCAATTATTTTTTAGATGCTCTTTCAAATGTATATTCTCATTTTGCCCTCAAAATTGTTTGAAGCACACTTTACTCTTGTGCTTCATAGGAAAGATAGGAGAAATGGTTGCCATGGTAACAAAATATAAATATTTTCCCATGTTTATAAAAGATCTAAATTCTGAGACCTTTAAAAAAATTTTTTTTTTTTTTTAAATAAAAAAAACATTCACACTTTTTTCTCATTCACACTCACATTCACACACACATTCATACAGTCTTTTCGGCAACTTAGGCCATATAAGACTTTGACGATAACCGTTGTAGAGAATATATCTATTGTGGGTTGAGGCATTTCTATTTAAGCCATCTGGT
Source organism: Euborellia annulipes (assembly GCA_023213315.1). Lineage (NCBI taxonomy): Eukaryota > Metazoa > Arthropoda > Insecta > Dermaptera > Anisolabididae > Euborellia > Euborellia annulipes. Next base: position 14,477 of record JAKCPI010025140.1, read on the forward strand.
ATCCAAATGACTTAAATAAAATCATCGGACTGCCTGGGTCCGAACCCGCGACGTTTGGTATAGGAGGTAGGCGCGCTACCTACTACGCCAAACCCGGGGGCTTTAAAAAATTGTTGATTAAAGAAATTATCAAAATACGATCTATTGTATTGTATTGTATTTAAAATATAGAGGTTAAAATTATTTTAAAACACTAGGTGATATATTCAAAGTGTTTTAATTAATTTTATCTTTTTAATTTAGATAAATACAAGATGGAATTTGACCAACAATATTAAACTAAACCCTCTTTTGATTAATAAATTATGAAAGAGGTTAAAGAGAAGAAATATTTTTGTATTTTAATAAATTATTTAAACAGCAGCAACTGCATCAGGTGCTGAATTCAAAAGGGCTGACATTAAGTGCTTGAAAATTTTATCGTGATTTATCATGGCATTGGTATATTTTTGGGAAAATAGAGAAAGAGAGTTGCTGCCAAATTATCTTTGGATGGAGTAAAAATAAATTGACATTTTAAATAAATAATAATTATTTAACATTTAAAGATTCGACCGTAGGCTCTAGATGAAATAAAAAGTGTATTATTTGACAAATAAAAACTTGAAATATTTAATACACTGTTTCCTCTTAGAGCCATACGGGTCGAGAATTTATATTGATTAATTATTGGCCTAATATTCAAATAAATCAATCGGTTATCTGTTTCAAAATATTTATATATAACTAGACGCAAAGCCCCGCCTTCGGCGTGTGAAATTTCGGGGGGGGGGCAGGCCCCCTCGCTCCCCCCCCCCCCCTTATATACGCCCCTGATGGGAGGATGAAGTTTCCCTGATTAAAACCCTCCGAAGGAGGACTGTGCAGTTAGTATGAATAATTAGATCAAAATACAAAATAGGTTATATATAAATATCTTCTTTGTTTTTGTTTTTTTGATAAATTTGTTGTTGTTGTCTTTTTGTTATCGTATTAATCTTCTTCTCTTTTCTTTTCCCTATCTCTAACACTTTCTTATTAAACTAGATTTCCATCGAGGCCACCCCCGCCCTCTCTGCTCCATAGGTTAGATGAGTATCTCTCTCTCACACACACCCTTTAAGCTCCTCGGAGGCCTTTCCTTTTTGAATATTTTATATCTGTTTAGCGCCTTATACTAAATTTTTATTTCAAATTTACTACAAGCCTTTTTATACCCTTTAATCTAATTTGTGAAAAAAAAAGAAGAAGCGAATCTTTCGCACTAGATATATACTTATTCATTCATATAATAATAATTAATAATAAAAATATGTAAATTAAAATTTAATATATCTGTTTAATTATGGAATAATAATTGTGAGATTTAATTATATCTTTTTTTTGGAACACGGCTTACGAAGGGTGAATTGGGACGTAACAAAAACGCGTTCCTAATAAAGATGCGTTCCCGGCGCCCGAGCGTCGGCGAAGGAAGACGAGATTAGCCGAAGTCTTGGCGAGGCCACGCCCAACTTCTCTTTATTTCCTTCTATCTACCGTAGGCGAGAAATTGCTCGCCGAAGGCGAAGGCGGTTTTCCGACAAATCTGCTAATCGAAATTACGACCACCTCAAGCTAATCTAGAGCTTTGAAATTTTATACAGATATGTACCTCCCGTGACAATGCAATATTTGATGTGTCTCATCTTAGTATGTAAATTAATTTCAAAATGGCGGCCGATCAAAAAAAGTGGGGGTAAAACTTTAAAATCAAAATTTCTCCCATTTATAATTAATTTAGAGTTTTGAGCATTGGCAGAGGTGTTAAATAGACTTTACACTACAAAATGTGCTATTCAAAATAATTAAAAAAAAGAAATTTATAATCAAAATTTCTTTTCTTTTAAAACCCAAATTAACTTATTCTATTCTATACATGTATATATTATTGGTTAACTCATATGTATTAATATATTATTACAAAAACTAAAAATCTGGTGTGACTGGCGCACAGCACACAACTTTCTCTTACCTTCGGTAATCGAAAGTTATGTTCTGTGCTTGTCACACCAGATTTTTTGTGTCGACATGTATTTAGTTTCCGACAGTAGGGTGCAATTGAATTCAAGATGTAAAATTTATAAGTATGGGAAAATATTTATATTTTGTTACCATGGCAACCATTTTTCGTATCTTCCCTATGAAATACAAGAGTAAAGTGGTCTTCAGAAGATTTCAATTGCAAAATGAGAATATACATTTTAAAGAGAATCTAAAAAATAATTGATTTTTGAATTTAAAAAAAAAATCGGAGCAAATTTTGAGAAAATCGAAAAAAACTGAAAAAGTGCATCAGTAAAGTACTAGTACTCTTTGGCCGATTTTGATTAAAAGCTTATTTTTCCGGTCCCGGGGGTGTTTAACTTAAATATAAAATTTCAACCTCATAGCTCAATTCCTTCATGCTTAAAATTGAACACACACAGACACACACACAGACAGACAGACCATGTCGCGAAAACCACTTTTTTGGATTCAGGGGACCTCAAAACGTGAAGATCCATCAAAATCTCGACATCGAATTTTTGACATGAAACCAATACTTTCTCTCTATATATATATTACATATATACATAGGTAAGAGAAAGTAAAAAGAGATAAATAAAATAATATAAAAAAAAATTTAAAAACAACGCTTTTATAAAAAGAGAAGTACTAAAAAAGAGAAAAATAATTTTGTATAAGTTCTTTAAGGTAAAATAATACATATTTCGAAATGTGATCGTATTTCATACAAGGGCGGATCCAGAGGTGTTTCTCGGGGGGGGGGTAATTTGGAGTGACTCGTCGCACAGCACACTATTTTTTCTTAATTTCGGTAATTTAAAGGCGCATTCTGTACTTGTTTGCTAGAATATAAATACAAATCAAATTTTTAAGTATTAATTTTTTAAATTTTACGTGAAAAATAAATTTTTTTTTTTTTTCAAAAAAAAAAAGGTATTTTTTCAAATCTCGGGGGGGGATAATTACCCCCTTTACCCCCTCCCCCTTGTATCCGCCCTTAATTTCATAAAATTTACAGTTTTTTTTTTTTTTTTTTAACATTCACACTTTTTTTTACTTTCTCTTACCTATGTATATATGTAATATATATATAGAGAGAAAGTATTGGATTCATGTCAAAAATTCGATGTCGAGATTTTGATGGATCTTCACGTTTTGAGGTCCCCTGAATCCAAAAAAAGTGGTTTTCGCGACATGGTCTGTCTGTGGGTGGGTGGGTGGGTGGGTGTGTGTGTGTGTGTTCAATTTTAAGCATGAAGGAATTGAGCTACGAGGTTGAAATTTTATATTTAAGTTAAACACTCCCCGGGACCGGAAAAATAAGCTTTTAATCAAAATCGGCCAAAGAGTACTAGTACTTTATTGATGTACTTTTTCAGTTTTTTTCGATTTTCTCAAAATTTGCTCCAACGATTTTTTTTAAAATTCAAAAATCAATTATTTTTTAGATGCTCTTTAAAATGTATATTCTCATTTTGCGATTGAAATCTTCTGAAGACCACTTTACTCTTGTGTTTCATAGGAAAGATAGGAGAAATGGTTGCCATGGTAACAAAATATAAATATTTTCCCATACTTATAAATTTTTACATCTTGAATTCAATTGTACTCTACTGTCGGAAACTAAATACATGTCGACACGAAAAATCTGGTGTGACAAGCACAGTGCACAACTTTCGATTACCGAAGGTAAGAGAAAGTTGTGTGCTGTGCGCCAGTCACACCAGATTTTTTCATTCACACACACATTCACACAGTCTTTTCGGCAACTTAGGCCATTTAAGACTTTAGACGATAACCGTTGTAATATATATTATCTATTGTGGGTTCAGGCATTTCTATTTAAGCCATCTGGTATCCAAATGGCTTAAATAAAATCATCGGACTGCCTGGGTCCGAACCCGCGACGTTTGGTATAGGAGGTAGACGTGCTACTTACTACGCCGGGACAAATTTACAGTTAAATTGCGTACATATTGAAGGAAAATTTTTTTTTTATAATTTTTGAAAATATAAATAAATTGTAAATTTTTCGGCGAACATTTCATAACAGGAACAGGTAGATGAAAGCAGCCAGCAAAGAACAAAAACTTTATTTAAATATCGTTCGACGTTTCGGGAACGCATCGCTCCCATCTTCAGAACGATAAATTGTTAATGTTGTTTAGATTGATACATGTAGGTCATACAAAATTATAATATAATACAAATTCATAGTCGTTCCTTGTTGAAGAAGCATTTCTTATGCCTATATATACAGGATTCCTTCCAGGTGGGGGCGAAGGGGAGCGCTCGCCCCCCCCCCCCCCGCCCCAGGCGCATCAAACTTTTTGACGCCCCGAGCGCATCCGCTTTTTCCCAAAATCTACGGCTTTTTTTTTGAAATTTCATAATAAATTCATTTTATATCACAAATCCGGAGTAAAATTACAAAAAAAAGCCCGACCGAGATTGGAATACTATGAATACAGGTCAGGGGCGTATATAAGGGGGGCCGAGGGGGCCCCCCGAAATGTCCTAAATGCATATACACATAGGAATATAGAGGCAATAATGGGTCTCGCCCCCCCCCCCCCCCCCCGAAATGTTTAAAAAAATTTAGCGTTTCTAAAAAAAAAAAGGTAAAATATTTTTTCGGGCGAGAAAAAATAAAAAAATGTTTGGTTCCGCGAAAAAAAAAAATTTTCGCAGAAAAATTTTTGAGATCAGGCCCCCCCCCCCCCCCGAAAAAAATTTCTATATACGCCCCTGATACAGGTATAAGTGGCTATTTCTTTACTTCTAATCCATGGCTATTTATGAAATTTAATTCACACTGTTTTTAAAGGTGAAATATGAGATATGCACAGCTAGTTAACAAAATAACCCCCGATACTCGAATAATTTTACACTTCAATCACATTCAATTTAAATTCTCTCTATATTTAAAAAAAATATATATATATATTTTTTTTTGAATATCTCTCTAAAAAAAAAAAAAAAATAAATAAACTGAACTTGACTTTTAATTGGATTAAAAAAAAAAAATTTTGATCGACAGAATAAAAACACTCAGCTGCGTATGTATAGTGGAGTAGCTAGGATAGAAGAGAGGATAAGTGTGACACTTTTAGATGGGCATAAAGGGGCGGGGGGGGGGATTTTGTATTGTGGTTTGGTTAACGTGTGTATGCATTTGACAGCCTCCCAATTCCACGAGTTTAATTAAAACATTTTGGTTGTCGTCTAACCAACACCTGTCCCTTTCCCTCTCTCTATCTCTTTTTCTCTTTATTTTCACCTAGCTGCAAGCTACTCGTGAAAATTGGGCAACAAACAGAGGGATGTTCTTCTTCTTGGAGAATGCGAGAGATTTAATTTTATTTTTTCTTGGTCGTATAAGCAAGGGCGGATCCAGAGGTGTTTCTCGGGGAGGGGGGTAATCTGGTGTGACTCGTCGCACAGCACGAGGGGCGTACGAAAAATTT
>JAKCPI010025141.1:0-10001 GCA_023213315.1 Euborellia annulipes
TAGTTGGTAGCGTGCCCACCTTCTTTCTATACCAGATGTCGCGGACGCCAGGCAGTCCGATGATTTTATTTAAGCCATTTGGTATCCAAATGGAAAAAGAATGCCTGGGCCCCCAAATATGTATATTAATCAATAACGGGTATCGTAAAAGTCTTATCTGGCTTGAGTTGCCGAAAAGACTGTGTGAATGAAAAAAAGTGTGTTAAAAAAAAAAAATAAAATAACTATAATATAAAGCGCTAGCCATTGACTCCCGTTATATTCCTGTTTACCACTCTCCCTCGCTGATTAGTCAGAGACAGAGGAAAGGGATATAAAGCCCAAGGCGAGAAATTGCAAAATTTCCAAACAGTGAGCTAGAATAAATTTAATGCATTTGCTCGTCGAAAGCGAGCAAGGGAGTCAAGGGGGCGCAGTCCCCTGGCAAGCGGGGAAGCCCGCCGAAGGCTGATTAGAGCAAAGACTAATTCAATTATTTTTTTTAGGAATCAAAATACCAGTAAATGATTTTAATATTTTCTATTATTCATAAATATATAATGATTATGCGAAAACTAAAAATGTGATGCGAGAAACAGTTTTTTAGCTTTAAATTTGATTTATTATTTTTTGCTAGACCGTGAAGAAGACCGAAACTTTTTTCTCAATACCATCATCTAAAGATATTTTCTTAAATAAATCTTTTATTTTTTTTTTTTTGTAATTAGCCACTTGTTCATTTGGTTTTCGGGTTTCTCGCTACTTGTTCCGCGGCGATGGGGGTGTGCGAGAGGCGCCTGCGCCACTATCGTCGTCGTCGTCGCCGCCACCATCGGGGTGGGTATATGAGTGGGAGACGGTGGCGTTACGGCCGCAGTCGCCGTCGTCGCGGCTCGGTTCCCGTTTTCTCTCTCTCTCCTTCTCTCTCATTCGTCTCTCTCTCTATCTCTCTCTCTCTCTGTCTTTCGTTTTGTTGAGTAACAATGAAACGACGGCGTTTTTTTAATCGCGGTAGTGCGGCGGCGGTTATTAGTGCGGGCAACGGTAGTGGTAATAGTAACAATTCGACAACAAAAAACGATGACGGTTGTTGTTGGCAATGGCAAGTTTACGCCCCAGCTGGTGTAGCGACACTCTTATGCTATTTGAATGCGTTAGACGGCCAATGGGTGCACGACGACATCCCAGCCATTGTTAGGAATAAAGACGTTGTGGGCGCTACGCCTTTGGTTCATCTCTTTCGGAATGATTTCTGGGGCACGCCAATGGCTGATCTTAATAGTCACAAATCGTATCGACCACTAACAACACTAACATTCAGGTAAACAACAAACAACAAAATTTTTTTTTAATCCTCCTTAAATATTATGTAAACTCTATAGCCGGAAAGTGTATTAAATAAGCAAATTGGAGAAAAAAGTAAATAAATACCTCGAGCACGATTTCTAGATTATCAGATTTTTTAAGAAAGTGATTCAAGGATCATTAATCGAAATGTGAATAGAGCAATCATATTAATTTTAAATTTTTGTTTATTGTTCTACTAAAGAATAATATTCAAATTTTCTAATAAGAAATTTTATTAAATTATCTATCAAACAATTGTAAAATAAATAAATGCCAAAAAATAGCTTTATAAATTTTAATGTTGGGTTGCGAGGATGCAGCCAAAGAGGTTTTGGAAGAAAAACACCAATTCCAATAGAGACATTTCAGCGAAAATTTTATTTTGCCATCTTCAGTCGTTCAGGCTACATGACAAATTGAAAGAGATTTTCTTTTTTATATAATTTTAAATAAAAATAAATAATAAATTTACATACTGTATATTTACTTACAATTTTTCATGTACATATTCAATATGAACATGTGTCATTTGGCCAAGTCGGTTTTTTAAAAATTTCTACTTTGAGGGCAATGGCTCAGAGAGTTTCGAAGTATTAAATGATTAACTTTTTCAATATTTCTTTATTATAAATAGTTATATAAAAGTAATTAGTCTATTTTTGCCCATTTTCGTTTTTAATTTAACAGTTCAAATTGTTCTTTATTTAATAATTTTACAAAATTAGAAATTTTAACGAAAGGGTAAAAATATTTTTTTATTTATTGTGGGGGCTCGCTGGTGTAGTGAGCTAGGGTGTCGGCTTCTACAAAGAAGATCCCTGTTCAAACCCTGGGCGTGCGGGATTTTTTTCATTAAATAAAAGTATTTATTTAATGTAAACAAATCCTCAAGCAAGCCCTGGATTGGAATATAGGATCTCACCACAATAGCCCCCAGGCAACTTTACGAGGAGAGGGAGTTGTTGTGGATCCCGTCCTGTGGAAGGGACGTAAAGAAGGTTCCCTCTCAGTGATGCATTCTTCGAAAGGAGTAGGCTACACGCCGGGGCTGAGGGAGTCCCTCCTCAACTAGGACATCCTCCATAGCATAGAAGAGGTTGGAACCAGAAATAAGGATTAGTTCACTAGCGAGAGACGAACGAAGGAGGAGGAGTTAAAGATAGGAAATGATGTAACTTCACGGAGTGCCGGTAGATGGCTACGGCCAGAGGCCGGTTGGGTTTGAGGTGTGTGTCTTCGTGCACGAAAGCACCTCGGGTAAATAAACGGGGATCCCGATAGGAATTTCAAATAAATAAAAAATTTTATTTATTGCGCCCTTTGTGTCGATGGCCATTCAACGTCTCTCAATTTTCATTATTTAAGGAAACAGCTCACGACCAATTTTATCTAAAATCGGCATGTATATGGTATTTATGCCATTGCAGTCCGTATAAAAATTGACAGCTTTGTCCCGCATCATTTTTATATAAAATTTCTCCGCAATTTCACGTTTTTTATTATTCCCGATTCTGGACAACACCTCGACATTGTCGAAATCAAAATTGTGCCCCGTTGTGTTGCAATGGGTAGATAGGCCTGTGTTCGTTTTGTTATTTTTAACACTGTACTTGTGTTCATTAATATAAACTTTTAAAAATCTTTTGGTCTGACCTACATAAACACTAGTGTTGTTTTGGGGACAATCTAAACAAGAGATTCTATATATTAAACACCAGTGAGCATTTCTTTGGATGTTATATCCTTATTATTATATAAAGATCTTAAATTTGATTCGATCCTGCCGATACCCACCTCATACCCCATTCAACCACAATTTATAAATTTTATTGACTTAATACTTCTTAAATAAGCCAAGTGATTGATAAGGTATCTCTTTATTTAAATTATGGTCATTTTCAGTTGCTACTTGGTAGATTTTCATTCTAGATCAATCAATAGTCTTCTTGAAATTGTCAGTTCATCTGGTAGGCAGACTCCTAATTGACCGTATAGTATTTTGATTCCAGAGAGTTAGATATCTAAACAGGGCCCACCACTAGCGGCCCCTGACAAAAAGTCAAATTATTGGCCTCTAAATACCCAATTTTTACTTTCTCGTATAGAGAAAGTTATGTAATCGTAAAAAAAATTCGACTTCGAGATTTTGATGTTTCTCCACGTTTTAGACCTCCCTGAGTCCAAAAATACCATTTTGGGCATTATGTCTGTGTGTGTGTGTGTGTGTGTGTGTGTGTGTGTAAACACGATTGCTTAAAAACCAAAGCAGTTAGATCGATGAAATTTGGTATATGCTCCTTACACTAAAATTGTAGATTTCTATCAACTTTTGGAGTAAATACGTCACTTGGAAGTAGTACTTTACTTAAAAAGTTTTTCAAAAATTTTGAAATTTTCAATTTTTTTGTTATATTATGATAAAATACTCTATTTTAAAAAGTTTTTATTCTTTGACATTTTTTCGAAAACTGAATAGTTTTTGAAATAATCACAGAAGAAATAGAAAATTTTCGTTAAATTTGATAAAAAATCAAAACAAAATCATACAGGTGTCATTAAAAAAAGGGTAAATATAAACAAATGAATTTGTGAAACAAATGAATTTGTTTATATTTACCCTTTTTTTAATGACACCTGTATGATTTTGTTTTGATTTTTTATCAAAATTAACGAAAATTTTCTATTTCTTCTGTGATTATTTCAAAAACTATTCAGTTTTCGAAAAAATGTCAAAGAATAAAAACTTTTTAAAATAGAGTATTTTATCATAATATAACAAAAAAATTGAAAATTTCAAAATTTTTGAAAAAACTTTTTAAGTAAAGTACTACTTCCAAGTGACGTATTTACTCCAAAAGTTGATAGAAATCTACAATTTTAGTGTAAGGAGCATATACCAAATTTCATCGATCTAACTGCTTTGGTTTTTAAGCAATCGTGTTTACACACACCCAGACGTAATTCCAAAAGAATATACGAGAAAGTCTCGGGGAAGTCAATCCCCATATTTTTAAAAATAAAACTATATATTTTTTAAAGTGAAACTTTTATTTGATGGCCTCAAATTTTTGTCGCCCTTCTATCAGCATGTCACGTTACAAGCCGTGACGTCACCAGCCACTCACACCAGGTTTCATTACTACGCTACGACATTTATATTTCATCTCTATCCATATAAATGTCAAAAATAAGACATTTTATATTTAAGACATTTATTCAACTCAAGGGCGGATACAAGGGGGAGGGGTAAAGGGGGTAATTACCCCCCCCCCTGAGATTTGAAAAAAAAATACTTTTTTTTCGAAAAAAAAAATGTATTTTTAATGTAAAATTTTAAAAATTAATACTTACAAATTTGATTTGTATTTATATTCTGGCAAACAACTACAGAATGCCCCTTTAAGGTGCGCGTCTCGGGGTGCTAATTTTGGGAGTTTCCAGCGGCCACAATTTTGAAGCTATAGACCTCAAATTTTTTTTTTAATTAAAGCTATTTAAAATATCTACAACTTATAGAAGCCCTTTTTTTGATTTTCAAAAAAAATTTTTTTTTTTAGATTAATCGCATTAAATAAAAGATATTTAAAAAAAAGGAGCTCTATAAGTTGTAGATAATTAAATTAGTAATCATTGTGTTAAGGAATAATTAATTTTTTGCCTTTAATTAATTATCTGGGAAGTCTAGAATGAAATGGAACAAGTTGCGTGTATTTAAATGGGGGAACACTAACGCCATCTCTTGCCGCCTCGAGTCAATTGTGTTTTAACGGTTTTTCGAGACGCGCACCTTAAATTACCAAAATTAAGAAAAAAAATGTGTGCTGTGCCACCATTCACCCTAAATTCCCAGTAGTTTCAGTTAAATAATAAAAGACAAAATTAGAATAGTTGAAATTTAATATATATGACGAATTATAAAATAATAATTGTGAGATTTAATTAATTCAATTTTTATTTTGAATTACTTATATTTTATTTTAATACTTTTGTAAAAACGCGATTTTAATACCCTTAATTTTCTGAAAATTTTCAGTTAAACGCCTACGATTCAAAAAAAAAAGTTTCATTTGCATCGTAGTTTCATAAAACCAGACAATGTTTTTATTTTTTATTTTCAAATTATCGGCAATAACCCAGTGAGGTACTCGCTTCGGCGGTACATATACTAAATCAAACCCAGTGAAAAGAATACATGTAAAGGCCATAGGACGATAATCATAGTGAATCCCCAGAAGAATATCTGGCTCATAATTTCAGGAAATGTTGGTACCAATAAGATACATTGAGTTTCAGATCTCTATCTATTAGCGTTTCTGAATAAACAGAAAAAAAAAAAATTGAAAATCAGGAAAAAAATTGTTTCTCATAAACTTGTTAATCGATTGATTTGAATCGCAGATATGTTTTAGGGGCTGATGGTAGTTTCTAGGAAAAAAAATAAGAGCTATATCGGTTTATAAGATCCATGAAACTACTTTTTTTTAATTTTAATTTTTAACCCTGATACGATTTTTGCACAATTATGGAACTATTTTTTTTTAATCCCCCATTCGATTTACGATGACTCTTTCAAATATGAAAAAAATAAAAATCCTATTTGTTATACAAATGATTAATTATTCAATAAATAGCACAATTTTGCTTAGAGACAAAATGCCGACCCCAAATGCCCGGATTCCTAAAACGACCCCTGATCTAAATTAGTGACATCACCAATGTCATCAAGTTGCGTTTTTTGGCATATTATTATTGCAATCTAAAGTATGTGAACAAGCTTCGTTTTGCATTGGAAGCTAATAATAAATAAACTACGTACATTGGCCATCGCATTTCAGAGAAATTCATTCGTTTGTGTTGCTAGCATTCATTTAATAGTCTACGTTTTTTCCACCTGGCGGATTTTCACGTGATTAATAATTTTTAATTTTGCGCGAAATAAAAAAAAAGCAATTGCAGAAAATACACAAATCTTGTGAAATAAAAGTAAATTTTCATTACTTTTATTTAAAGGATTATTTACAGGAATTATAGAGAACATATGGGAAACAGCGCGATTAGTCCAGGAATAATTATATAGCATGCATAAATAAGGACCCTATGTCTCCTTTAAAATGACGGCATTGTTATTGCGTCATAAATACAACCTCAGATTATATTATTCAATATTAATAGGCCTACCTTTTATTTTTTTCTATTAACCTGGAATTTTCTCGGAATCTCTTTAAGTAAACGAAATAAAAAAAAAAATCGCTTCTTATTATATCCTACGTATCGACCAAAAATAGGTTTCAATTTCCCATTTCAAAAAAGAGAGAGGGAAATGGAAAAAAAAACCTTTTTACAAATGTTTATAGGAAATAATTAAAATTCCAATTATATTTGATGTCGTTTAAAAGGAAGAAGAAATAAAAAACTACCTTTAATGTGACACCAACGTCATCAGTGACGTCATTTCAGTTTTAGCTTGGGGAGAGGGGGGAAATTTTTTTTACTTCCTCTGCTACTTAATTTATAGTAAGGAATAAAAAAAGAGCGATTGCAGCTACTTTTATTTAGTTTGTTAGTCACTTCAAGCCGACGTTTCGGTCAGATTTGCGACGATTTTCATAAATTTTATAGAATTGTTTATAAGCAAATCCAAGGAACGCTTAACTTCGGATGGGCGGCCCCGACGAACAAGAAGACGGAACATACTCAATAATTATTAATATTTCTTATATTTTCAGCGACTGTACATGACTTTAAATAAATAAAAAAAAACATTTTTTTTTTTTGAATATGTAGTTAGTACTTGCCAATGCTGTTAAAAACGTTTTTGTGGGGTAATTCCTAAATAATTAAATAAATACACGTTCATTGTGTTTGAGTCAAATGATGTTTATTTTAGCAATTTTAAAGCCAGACAAATTTTCGTTAATTTTCAGGTTCCTTGAAAAGAGCTTAAAGAATATTTCAAGCTCTGTATATATTCATTGTAGGTGGTCGAGTCATGTATTTATTTTATTTCGAAGTCTCCGTTGTCGATAGCAATGTTGTCTGGAAAGATTGAATATTAATTAATTTAGTCAAAGATGATTGTCAATTAATGGTAATAGGTAAATGTAGAATCTATTCTCACTTACAATGACACCTTGCCCAGATATCTCCTCCATTAACATTCTCTCAAATCCATAATTACTTCACATTAGCAAAAAAATTGAAAATTAAGCTCCGTTATTTATAGGGCTGTTATCATTTTCAAATATCAAATATAAGTGAAAATCCATGGCAACGCTTTCATTGTTGCGGAGAGTTAGGAGAGGGGGTTTCTTCAGTGATCAAAACGTTTATTTCTTTTACAACATCGAACGTATTTGATTTGCACACATGTTTTTTAATAATATTCAAAGTGTTTTTTTTTAAGAGTTGGCAGAGGGTGGAAAAGTTTATTTGGACCCCATTCTTATTTATTTAATAAAAAAAAAAATGGTTGTCCTCTTTAGCCACTCTATAGATGTGTAATTAAGAGGAAATTCAAATAAATATCAATATTTAAGCTTAATACAGGGAGGGTTCACCCTCTCCATCGTGAAGTGAAACACTGCCTTGTTAGTAGCGCCTCAAGCGGACACTTGTTTAAACGCAAATCCAATATTATCAAACCTCCTCTAATTTAATATAAAATTACTTTTTCTACTCTCTTTGAGAAACATTAACGTTTCTTATGTAAAGGCTTTTAAAATAAAACTGAATTTCCTTCATATGTATTAATAAGTAGGTCTACTTGATAAATAAGACATTGATAATTATTTTTTATTTAAATTCGCTAGACGTTTCAGCCGATTTTTCCAAATTTTTTTCGGATAGATGTATAGTGAGCACAACCCTCAGCGTTTCGTCCTTTAAAAAAATCAATATCGTCATTCATATTCAGTATAACTCCTCTTAACCGGTCTGGCGGGATACCCGTTTGGCCGGTTAATCCGAGGTTTCGGTGAAAAATTGATTTTCGTTCATTTTCATCAAACATTTTCGTTTTACCAACTCTCTCATTTTTTGTTTAAGAGATCTCAAGCCTATGTGGTAGAAAAATAGACTGGGAAGCAAGCGTGTAAACAAACTCGGAAACTCCTTCCTCCCTCTTCACTTTCTGAACGAACATATTGCACAATGTTGCACTACACAGTTTAATTAAAATACAAAGAAAAATACCTAATAATAAAAATATGCACGTATGTGCGTTCCAAAGGATTTGGCATTTGTGTTGCCTACCTTCCAGCAATCAAAAACAAACCTGGACTTTTTTGTTTAATGTCATTCAATCGACAGATCGCTTTTAAGTTAAAAAAACAAAAATGGCGTTGTCATTTTATTCAAATTTTCTATAATAAATTCGAGAGAGAGAAACTTTCAAGAGCAATAAATGGGAATTCATATTAGCATTGTTTTCTAATAAAATAAATTGTAAATACTAAAATTATACAATCGACTTAATAAACAGTAGGCTAATGCTTGCATTTAAAATTATTGTATATAGCTATAAACAGAAAACTTTTTAAAAGCATTAAAATTCAAAACACGGCCATTTTCAGTATTGGACATAGATATTGTTACGAATAATTTAATAACCATCCATTATTATTATAAAAGAGAGAAAGGAAATAAAAAAGAAGTAAGAATGCAAATGAATTTAAAAAAAAATATTTGTTTTTAGTTTAAATAGCTTTTAAAATAAAACTACAGCCAAGTGAGGGGGAAAGCAAGTTATGATAGCCGTTTCGAAATGACCTGGCTTGAAGAGTGCAGAGGCAAATTCGTTCTTATGACCGGTGGCTTCACAGCTAACAGTAGTCAACTGGCAAACTTATCCCAAATTATCGATAGAGTCAACAAAAACACGCATAACCTTCGAATTTTTTTAATAGTTAACTAATTTGGATACTTAAGGGGGAATAGGAGCGAAGGTGTTACGCATGTTTTTCCCGATAAGATATGTAGTGTGTCATAAAAAGTATGCCAAAAAATCAAGTAATTCAAAAATTTACCAAGAGATGTCAGAATGGTAGCTATTAATATTTAATGCATTGGGTTGATTTTCATTGATCTTTTAACAATAAATTATAAATGTTATTATATATTATGTATCTTTTATAAAAGCATAAAAATATATAAATATAGGCCGTATTTATACGCTATATAAAAAAGATCAAATATTATAGAATTAGCCTGCCATCTATTGCAAGAATGCTGAACTAATTTGACAGTTGATTTTTAAATAAATCATCTAAGCTTATTTTAAAACCCAATAATCTCATATGAATTTAATTTATTTAAAAAAAAACCACATTGAAAAATTCCTTATAATAGTCTAGTTCAGCGGTTCCCAACCCGTGGGCCGCGGCCCAGTTGTGGGCCGCGAGCTGATTGGAACTGGGCCGCGGACGTCTAAGAAAAGATAAAAATTATATATATTTATATAAAATTATATATATACACTGGGCCTCAGCGTTTTTTTTTTACGGAAAAAGTGGGCCGCACCTCAAAAATTATGGAAAAAGTGGGCTTGTTCAGAAATACGGCGCTCAACTACAAAGATACCATTTTTATTTTAAATAGCCCTCGGGGCGTGGTGTAGAGGTTAGCGTGCTAACCTCATATAAAACGTCGCGGGTTCGGACAGGCAGTCCGATGATTTT
>JAKCPI010025142.1:0-11472 GCA_023213315.1 Euborellia annulipes
ACTTAAGAGTCATTTTTGATGACGCCACTATATGGTGGTTTTGATCAAAATAGACCAAACTAATGTGGTACCTTTATTTGAAACCCTTCGCGAATTAATGTAATTTCAAAAGACTTCCCGATGGGCTAAAGGTGTGAAATGTAATACTTAAGAGTCATTTTTGATGACGCCACTATATGGTGGTTTTGATCAAAATAGACCAAACTAATGTGGTACTTTATTTGAAGCCTCACGCAAATAAGGCCCTATTAACTATAGTTTTGAATTTTGATATTTACGAGTCATTTTTTATGATAATGAATAATTTTTCAATTGAACCAAATCAATACAGGCCAAACTAATGTGGTACTTTATCATATTGATGATTTTTGATAAGACTAAAAGACTAAAAAGCTTAAAATAAAAATAAAATAAAAAAAAGATTTTTAAAAAAATGCTTTTATTTAAATTGAACTAAAAAAGAGAGAAATAAGAAAGAAATAATTTAATTATTCTTGTTAAAATTTTTTAATATTTATGACTTAAAATAAAAGCGTGGGGCGCGAGTCTCGGAATCACTTCGAAGCGCCCACGCTTTTATTTTAAGTCATAAATATTAAAAAATTTTAGCAAGAACAATTAAATTATTTCTTTCTTCTTTCTCTCTTTAGTTCAATTTAAATAAAAGCATTTTTTTAAAATCTTTTTTTTATTTTATTTTTTTTACAACCCAGTGAAACTTCACATACAGTATATTAAACAATAATAGTTTTAGTTAACAGGGAAGATGTAGATGTTGAAAGAGGTAAAAAACAAGAAGAAAATGCAGCCAATGTAATTTCTTTATTGATATTAAACCCACGACTAACGTTTCTATCCTAGGTTTGGACCATCATCAGAGCTAAAAATATACAATTAATGAAGATCAGCAGTTTATAGTTTTTTGTATCTAATAGAAATCATCCCACAACTCTCTAAATATTCAAATTCTAAAATTGATAATTCAAAATATTGAAAACAATATGTTTAAATTGGGTATAGGAGACTTTGCAGCCAAGGAAATTAAATAAAAAACTTATTTAATTATTAATCGTCGACGTTTCGGTTCGCAAGTCACGACCTTCCTCAGGACGATTAATTGTTAGAATACAAGGTTAACAGTATTATAATTAATTATCATTGTAAGTTATACAATTTTTAATTGGGCTGTATGTATTAAGAGTAACTTGTTCGCTTATGACTTATTACAATCAATGGACAATTGATTGGCTTATGACTTATTACAATCAATGGACCATTGATTGGCTTATGACTTATTACAATCAATGGTCCATTGATTGTAATAAGTCATAAGCGAACAAGTTACTCTTAATACATACAGCCCAATTAAAAATTGTATAACTTACAATGATAATTAATTATAATACTGTTAACCTTGTATTCTAACAATTAATCGTCCTGAGGAAGGTCGTGACTTGCGACCGAAACGTCGACGATTAATAATTAAATAAGTTTTTTATTTAATTTCCTTGGCTGCAAAGTCTCCTATACACAATTCAAAGTCTACAGCCACTTCTCATCACTAGTAATATGTTTAAATATTTAATGAATCACTAATAGTGTTAATTAACTTTTTGTAAATCATTATAAAAAAAAAATACATTGACCCAAGAGTTCATTGAGTCATGATACAGGAAATCTTAAAAAAAAAAGTCGAAAAGTCACACCCCCCTAATATACTGTATATATTTTTTATTTTTATTTATTTATTGGATGAAAGGTTCCCACCTGTATATATATATATACCGACCGTTTACATCCACGACATACTTATATATATAAATATATATAAACATATATACTTATATATATTTATATATATAAGAATGTCGTCGGTGTAAACGGTCGATATATATATAGCTGGGAACCTTTCATCCAATAAATAAAATAAATAATATAGGTGGGAACCTTAAATCCAATAAATAAATAAATAAAATACAGGTGGGAACCTTTCATCCAATAAATAAATAAAAATAATAAATATATAGAGTATATTAGGGGGTATGACTTTTCGACTTTTTTTTTTAAGATTTCCTGTGTCATGACTCAATGAACTCTTGGGTCAATGTATTTTTTTTTTTTTTATAATGATTTACAAAAGTTAATTAACACTATTAGTGATTCAATAAATATTTAAACATATTGTTTTCAAAATTCTGATTTATCAATTTTAGAATTCTAATATTTAGAGAGTTGTGGGATGATTTCTATTAGATGACAGTTTATTGTCAAGAAAATTCTTCTTTTTTTTATACCTTTATATATTTTGTAAAGTTTGCAATGATTAGTTAAATTTTATATTTGATTTTTTTATAGTTCAATAGTGTATTATTAATTATCACTTCAAATACTTTTTTTTTTTTTTTAATTTGCAAGTTATTAATTAGATCTTACAATTGTTACTTTCTCTTACCTATATGTATATGTTAAATACATATATATATATATAGAGAGAGAAAGTATTGGATTCATGTCAAAAATTCAATGTCGAGATTTTGATGGATATACACGTTTTGAGGTCCCCTGAATCCAAAAAAGTGCTTTTCGCGGCATGGTCTGTCTGTGGATGTGTTCAATTTTAAGAATGAAGGAATTAAGCTATGAGGCTGAAATTTTATATATAAGTTAAACACCCCCGGGACCGACAAAATAAGCTTTTAATCAAAATCGGCCAAAGAGTACTAGTACTTTACTGATGTACTTTTTCAGTTTTTTTCGATTTTCTCAAAATTCCCTCTAACGATTTTGATTAAAATTCAAAAATCAATTATCTTTGAGATGCTCTTTCAAATGTATATTAATTCGTAATTTCCACGAATAAGAATTAAATTCAAGTATGATACACAAGGTTTTTTGTTTCAATGATTTATTTATTTAACATTAACACTTCATACCTTTTTCGACACCATATGTGTCATCATCGGAAGTGAATTACATATTGATTTAATTAATTCGTTTAATATTGAAAGATTATTTTTTTAATTATATTTTAAGATGGAATAATAATATTTTAGAAAAAACTGATAATTTAAGAATAATATTTCAAAGGTTAAGGTGGTTTTGTCCAGGAATGTATATATATATTGAAAATATAGTATATATAATATATTTATTATTATGGTAATAAATAAATAAATGAATAAATAAATAAGTAAATAAATAAATAAATAAGTAATTAAATAAAAAAATAAATAAATGAATAAATAATTAAATAAAAAAATAAATAAATAAATAAATAAATAAATAAAAAAAAATAAAAAAATAAATAAATAAATAAATAAAGAAATAAATAAATAAATATATGGTAAATAGGTAGGCTTGCCAGATTTCTGAAATTTTCAACCAGGACACCGGAATGCATCCCCCCCTCCCTAAATAATCCTTCACAAATGGAACTATAAAAAAAGTTTATCACAGTCAATTATTTTTAGACTTTATTGGTCAACTATAATCAAATTTAATTTTTTCCGGGACGTGATGTAAAACGGCCGGGACACAGGGACTTGTATGAAAGCGGGACACAGGGACTTTGTATGAAAACCGGGACTGTCCCGGTCAATCTTGGACGTCTGGCAAGCCTATACCGACCCTGTTATGCATTAGTGTGTCAAGGGCCAAAAAAATTAAAGCAGTAAAGCACGGAATATTGTTTTAAATGTTATAATTAATAGTATTTTTTATGAAATATGTCCTAAAAAAAATTTATATTTAATGTTACTTGCACAATTGACAAAAAAAAAAAATGATATATAATCTAATCAAAATAAAGCAAATCAGAAAAACTTTAATGTTAAGTTTTCTTAAAACTCGGTAGCTGGCGCTTGACATATTAATGCGTAACAGGGTCCATATATAGGCTATATAATCAATCGTCTGCGGCATTTCAAAATTCACTTCTCAGCAAGTCTCACCATATGTTAAAAGAATATATTTGCATTGTTATTTGATACATAGGTCATTATATGTGACCGTCCACATTACAGTCCACATATGTTACCAAATCTTCACTGGGCTAAATTTTAATGGAGAGCCGATTTACTAAAAAAAGTTGAAAAAAATCGATTTTTTTTTTTTTAATTACTGATTCCGATTCTCTAGTTCTACATCTTATATGTTGAAATATTCGATTCATCAGAATCGATGTATTTTATATTAAAAAAAAATTGAAAAAACAAGACAAAGGTGCTAGATAAGAGAAAAGGGACCAAACAAACTTTAAACTCACTTTTCTTAAAACTAGGGTTTTGTTAACAAAAATTTTAAAAATTCATATCTACAAAAAAAAAAAAAATAAATAAAAATAAAAAATAAATAAATAAATATTTTTTAATAGGAGAATTAAATTCACAAGGTTTTCTGTTTCAATAATATATTAATAAAATAAAATAATAATAATAATAAATAAATAAAATAAATAAATAAATAAATATTTTTTAATAGGAGAATTAAATTCACAAGGTTTTCTGTTTCAATAAAATATTAATAAAATAAAATAATAATAAATAAATAAAATAAATAAATAAATAAATATTTTTTAATAGGAGAATTAAATTCACAAGGTTTTCTGTTTCAATAATATATTAATAAAATAAAATAATAATAATAAATAAATAAAATAAATAAATAAATAAATATTTTTTAATAGGAGAATTAAATTCACAAGGTTTTCTGTTTCAATAATATATTAATAAAATAAAATAATAATAATAAATAAATAAAATAATAATAATAAATAAATAAAATAAATAAATAAATAAATATTTTTTAATAGGAGAATTAAATTGCTTAGAAGAATGTTTTCTGTACAGAAAGTATAAAAACTCGATTTTGATTCCGATGAAGATTTGGTACCTTTTCTTGTGGACGGTCACATATAATATAAAAATTTATGTCCTGGCTGTATTCCTCTTATATTCTGTTATTTTTACTTTCTCTTACCTCTATATATATAATATATATATTAATATATACGTAGAGAAAGTATTGGATTCATGTCAAAAATTTGTCGAGATTTTAAAGGATATACACTTTTTGAGATATATAAATATTTTCTTATGTTTATAAATTTTACATCTTTAATTCAAATGTAACGAAACTCAGGGCCGGATCTAGGGGGGAGGGGGAGCAGAGGGTGCACGTGCCCGGGCGGAAATTAAAGAAAGATAAAAATTTAGGTTACTCAGGTGGCAAAAATGTAGCGTCCAAAAAAAAAAAAAAAAAAAAAGGAAAAATATATTTATTCCGGAATGGAAAAAATTTATGTTCCGCACAAGAGAAAATGTTCCGCGGGCGGCAAATTTTTTTGCGTCTCTAAAAAAAAAAGGTAAAATATTTTTTGGGACGGGAACATTTGGTTCCGCGAAAAAAAAAAAAATAATTTTCGCAGAAAAATTTTTGAGATCAAGGAAAATTTTTAGGACAAATAAAATTTTGCCCCCCCCCCCCCCTATAAAATCTCCTAGTTCCGGCCCTGATGAAACTAATCATACATCGACACAGAAAATCTGGTGCGGCCAGTCACACCAGATTTTTTTAAAATAATTTCATCATCAGTTCTTATGAGATAAAACGTGTATAAATAAAAAAAAATAAAAAAAAAATTATAAAATAACAACACAAACAAATTTTATAAAAATTCTTGCAAAATAAGCAATTTCAAAGAATACAAAATGGATAAAATGTATATTATTATATATATTTTTTTTTTTTTATTTATTTTTGGCTTTTAGCCTGCGGCCATCGCGTCAAAAGTACATACAGCTTTTTTTTTTTTTTTTACAGCTTTTTTTTTCGTATTGTCAGCAAACTTCTTTCATATCAATAGATAAATAAAAAACATGTATTATTATATATTAAATGTATATTATTATATATTAAATGTATATTATGAGATAAAATTAATAAAATCTATAAATTAAAATATATATATATATATATATTAAATTTTACTTATATTAGTATATATTATTGTTTATTTATTATTAAATTAATTATATAAAATGGGTGGGGAAATTTGACATATTTATAAAAGTTTCTCTAACAAGTAAAATAACCCAAACATGAAATTCCGATTTCAACTAATATTAAATATAAATATGCATTAAACAAGAAAAAAATTCGACCAATAAAATAACAGAACTTTTAAAAAAAAAAATAATTTTAGAATTTGCAAAAGCAAGGTTATATTTATTAAATTATACTAATAAAAGGTCAAAAAGATAATTTTTAAGCCTATAAAATTTTTAATTCGAAACTAATGATATATATAAATAAGAAAAGCTTTATATTAAGGTCAATGTCCAGAGATATACAATTTGATAACCCAGTTAAATTTTGTTTCAATAGTGAAAATAATTTGTGTTTTATGAATACCGAAAATTGTAATGATTTTTCTTTCATAAAATGTAGTTATTGTAAAAACTAAATATGTGTAAAGCACTTTTTTAATGATTTTTACTGGATTTTTTCAAATTTATATATAGATTTATTTAATTGTACCAAGTTTCAATGAAATCGGAATTTCATGTTTGGGTTACTTTACTTGTAAGAAGAAGTAGAATCTATTTTCATTTATATTCCGACCTTTTATAGGTAACGGGGGTCAATGTTACCCCACTTGAAGAGTATCACATGAAGGTATCTCATCAACGGCGCTGCCAAGACGCAGAGGAGTCGGTGGATTCTCCGACTTGGACAGTTGCTCGTTGATAGACTCTTTGGGTGCAGGGCGATTGGACTGCGCAAAATAATCGATTATTTTTGGGAAAAATGCGTTCGAAAAGATCGGATGAGATTCGTATCCAAAAAAAAAAAAAAAAAAAAAAATAGAAAAATTTTACAATAAGATGACAATTCCAATAGTCAAGAATCAATGTCCCAAATTCAACGTTCAAAGAATTAAGTTTCTAAAAGACTTCATCAACCATACTTTTGAAAACATTTTTTTTTCTAATTTTCAAAATATTATAATGATTTACAGGAAGAGAGGATGTCAGCCAAAAGGAGAGCATAAAATTTCATTTTAGAAGACGTTTCGGTTTTAATTAAATAAATCCATCATCAGTTCTTATTATTATTGGCAATCTCAAGATGTACACTATCGAGATGCAGACATCCTATCTTCCTTAAATCATCCTAATCGTTCAACAGCCACTTCTCTTATCAACATCTTTTGTAAATTTTTTGTTTTTTTTTTTTTTAATAATTTGTATTTTGAAGGAAATTTTTATATACGGTTTTTTTTTTAATATTGATTTTGGATACCATTGTAAAAAATAAAGTGTAGGGGCTGAAAGGCGGGAGCCAAGAGCCGGAAATAAATTAAAAAAAAAAAAAAAATTGTCAAGAAAGCATAGACAAAAATTGAGAGTTTCGTTGCAAGTCCCATAAAATTCACTGTTTTTTTTTTCTGTAAATATGGGTTGGGTTATTCTTTTACAAACTGAACAAGTTCTGAATATTTTTGATTTGGCTGAAATTTTTTTTTTTTTTACGGGTTCTATATCGAAAAAAAAGAGACCCGTATTCGAGAATTTAAAAAACGGTTTGGAGCAAGAAAAGGAGGCGTGCCTTTCAAACCGGCGCCCTAATATGACGTAACGCGTTAGATTATTTAATTTTTTTTTTTTTTTTGTAGAGTACTATTTGTTTGTACATGTTTTTTAATGACACCTGTATGATTTTTTGTTTTGATTTTTCTTTGCAAAATTTACGAAAAATGTCTTTTTCTTTTGTGATTATTTCAAAAACTATTCAGTTTTCGGAAAAATGTTAAAGAATAAAAACTTTTGAAAATTGAGTATTTTATCATAATATAAGAAAGAAATTGAAAATTTTGAAATTTCTAAAAAAAACTTCCAAGTGACGTATTTACTCCAAAAGTTGATAGAAATCTACAATTTGAGTGTAAGGAGCATATACCAAATTTCATCGATCTAGCTGCTTTGGTTTTTAAGCAATCGTGTTCACACACACACACCCAGACGTAATTCCAAAAGAATATACGAGAAAGTCTCGGGAAGTCATTTCCGATATTTTCGATATAGAACCCGTAAAAAAAAAAAAAATTCAGCCAAATCAAAAATATGTCGATCCAGAAAGAAGAATGGCGTAACGAACGTAGAGTTTTTGTACACCCCCGCAAAAACCGCGATGCGGGAATTGGGGGAGGGGGAGCCCGGGCCGGGCTGGCCGGTCATTCAAAAATGCCATATTCTTTTTTCTTTTTATAATATATCATTTTTCCGATTTCACCTCAGCCCCCAAGGGGACCCAGTTCTTCCCAATTTTTTTTTTTTTTTTTTTTTTAACGAAATTTTTTCCCAAACCATAAGACAAAACTTTTTTCCCAAAGACAAAACTTTTATTAAAAAATATTAATGTTTTATGGCTGTGGAGATTTACTCGGGATTCGCAGCCAGAGGATTAATTAAAAAAAAATCTTTTATTTAATTTCTATTTGCCGACGTTTCGGTCGCCAATCGTGTATAATTGACAATATTTGCCCTGATGAAGGTCGTGATTGGCGACCGAAACGACAAATAAAAATTAAATAAAAGAATTTTTTTATTTAATATCCTGGCTGTGAATTCCCTGGAAATCCTGAGTAATATTAATATATTTCATTTTTTTTTTTTTTATTACTTTTTTATGCGACACATTTTTTCAAACAAAAATTTAGAAATTAGCCATTTACCCGTATATATGTATATAGATTTGAAGTTTCGGGGGGAGGGGCCCTCAGCACCCCTTTATATACACCGCGAGCGAAAAAAAGAAGGTTGCGGAGGGGGGGGCAGCTAATACGTTACGCCACTGGGTCAGAAGCTGTTCGGTTTTTTAAAAGAATTACCCATATATGAATTGACTTCAAAGAGAGTCTTTTAGAATAATTTGAAGGAGCTTCCAATTTTTTTTTTTAATTTGTTTAAGATTTTTTTCAGCATCACCCCTCATTATTTCAATTGATTGGTATCCAATTCAATTGAAATGAATATTGTCGCAGGGGACGGGATGAGAACCCGCGATCCTTGGTACAAATGGCCAGCATGCTAACCACTACACCAAAGCCCGATGGCGTAAACTATTTTAAAAGACTCACGTTGGAGTCAATTCGTATATCCAGAGAAAAAAACAGTGAATACTGAAGATGACTTCTATCAAGAGCGATACATGGGATTTATAAAATATTTAAAGAAAAAATTTGGCTGCCAGTCTCTGCTTATGCACCCTTTCCTAGTTTAGTAGTGAACATATTTATGTATTCTATAAAAAGCTTCTGAGTTTAATAATTTTAAACTATAATTATTATTTCTAATAAACATTTTGACATCCTTGATATTAAATTCTTCAATCTTTGAAGGGCAAGACGAGTTCTTTTAAAGAATGACATCGTCTGATGATTTGTTCTATGCAATTTTGAGTGAAATTACATTTATAATAAATATGTAGAATTTTAATTGTATTAAATGCAGAGATTAATTCGTCGAGATCATTGGGAGAATATGATGACCAGTCATCAAGTTGTACAACTTCAAGTGAAGTTAATCCTTTTAACACATTAATGAAATTAGCAGGTGATCTGGATAATCTTAAATATCGAAGTTTTAAATGAGAGACAACTTCATTCGTTTCTGCAATGGGGGAAATAAAAAGATCGAGATATTGTAAATTTGGACATAGTCTTAAAACTCCACTCAAATTGACGTTATCTATTTTTAATACTAAAGACTCTAATTTTGAACCACAATTTTTCAAGAACGTTCATCAATTGATCGTTGGAAGAAAAATATAAAGAAAGATGTTTCAAATGTAGAAATCTTGGAATAAATTCTAAAACTGAATTTTCAGGGCCTTTCAAATAAATTGAGTTTGCTTCGGGAAAGATTTCATATAGCTTCAAAAGAGATGCTAAAATTGTTGGTGGAGAAATTAAAAAATTTTTTTAAATCTGTTGGAATTTGTTTAGAGAAAATTAAATTTAAAAAATCATTATTTGTTTTAAAGATTTCTAAATTTGGCAGATTTATCGAAAATTTCATTTGGTGTTGTTGGGGTTATTGAAAAAAAAATGGGCTGAACGACCATATAGTCTGAAAACCCGAAGTGATTCGTGTTTTGGCCATGCATCAATATCGAGATATAAAAAACCTAAATTATACACTATGCATTTTAATTCCTCTAAACCGGGACAATATTTTAAAATTATTTTCATCAACCTATATTCGATACAATAGCATTTAACCGTTAATGATTTTAAAGATAGAACACATAATATTTCTTCTATATCAGAATAATTTACAAAATTACAATTCAATTCTAAATGGGTTAAATTTATTTTATTTTTTTGTATTAACGTTATAACTTGATTAATAAAAAGATTCTTTGAAGAACGGAAACGCGAATAATAAAAAGGATAGAGACATAACCTCTTTGTCCTTTCAGAGAGCATCAAACGAAGAGTTCTCAACATCAAATCTGGCTGTTCTCGTTCACTTAAATGCAATAACAAATCATTCATATATTCGTCAACAAGAATACTCGGGATACTCTGGACATATTTTCTTTGGAAATCAAAATATACTTCAGAATTTGGAGAAACATCAGAAGAGAGAAAGTCGATCAATTTGGCCTGGTGTTCTTTCTTGACGAAGTTGTAAAAGAAGCTGGCGATGGCATTTTGATGTTTTTGAGATCTGCAAAAAACAAATTAATACAGCTGGAGGCGGGCGTCGCGACTAATTAATAGAAAATCTTACCCTATCCTAGTGTCAAAAAAATATAAATTTTATATATATGTAAATTACAATTGTACTTGGCGGTACAAATTCTTGCCTTTAAAGCCATTGGTTTTCTTAAGTTGGCTACTCTGTCAAAACATAGAATAAAAGCTAATATCAAGATATACTATAAAAATATTGTTAATAGAGAAGAAAATATTTATAATAAAATAATTGTTAATTAACGACTATAAAAACCAATTTGTCTTTTTAGGTAAGATTATAGAATTTATATTATTATTTAATTGTAAATAAAATGTTAATTAATTTAATTTTAATAAAATTGTCTTTTTAGATAGATTGAATTATAGTTGATTACCACCTTTCACTTTTCTCAGGCCTGGACGGTAAACCGGTTTACCGGTAAAAAACCGGTAAAAAATTTTTTACCGAAAACGCGGTAACGAACCTCTAATTCGATAAAAACCGGTTTTTTTACCGAAAAAGTCGGTAAAACCTATTTTTTCGGGCGGTAAAATTTTGGTTCGGCGAGAAAAAAAAATGTTCACGGCGTGAACCAAATTGTGGTTTTGCGGCGGCAAAAAAAATTAATTTCTCTAAAAAAAGGTTAAATATTTTTTCGTACCGGGAAAATTTTGGGACCATAAAAAAAATATTTCTGCAGCGGCAAACTTTGGTTCCGCTGGCGGTAAAA